>JAYXIM010045462.1:0-11336 GCA_037575425.1 Anastrepha fraterculus
TCGCTTCAAATGAACGTAATTCCACCTGTAACGACGGCTCCACACTCGAGATTTTGACATTAAAAGATTGGGTTTATTATAGAGTTTTCCAATAAAGACGGATCGATATGGATTACAAGAAGAGATTTATGAGGCATTAATTAAATTCTCTTTTCATTTTAGAGGCCCATATATGCCACAATGCTACAATCTGGCATAAGACAAGGCCACACATAATTGCCGCGTCTTCGCCGTGACACAGATCGAAATTTTTAATGACTGCCACATAGATTGGACGAAATTTGTGTTTGGGTTATGTTGACTTTGAGGGCATCGATCGGTTCCGGCTTGTTGGCATATACTTTACATATCTGCAACTTCAAAAAAATTTGCAAAAAAAACGTGGGCTTAAATTGCATGATCTTAAGGACCAATTAACCCTCATTTGTATGAATTAGTGATTATTTTTTATGAGCACCTGGTTTTTTTACTGAATTTCTTGTGAGTACACTTAAGCCTAGCAGTAAGTTTTTAATCCCTAATCTAATTTAACTGCTTATTAGCCCGTTGAATGAGCTCATTTTGATGTACGTATCTCCCTCTAACGTGCGACGATATCTTCGTTCTAGACGCGTCCATGAGCGCATAAGCAAGAAGGTTCGGGCAAGTCTGTATTTTTCACTATTATTTTTTATTTCGTCATCGACCATGGGTATTCGCAGATCTCTGTAAATGTTTGAGCAATATATTCAAAGTACCTAATCATCTTGGAAAGTACTCTGTATGATAACGATTTTAGAAGCAGTAATGCCCCAAAGCTGTGATTTGACATCAGTCAGTGAAACCTAAGCAATAGGCATCACTAAGCTATCATGGCCTCGACTATGTGTCAAAATCAAACCACCCCAATTTGAAAACTCTATATAGCAACGTTGCAGAGACGAGAAAATTATTCTTGACGTCAATTAAATCATTTCACACTTTTAAACAGCCAAAATATTGGGGTATCTCTATAGAATCATCCTAAAACACAAGCTGTTACGGGTCTAGTCTAGAAATTTCAAAAAATCTATTGGGTTTTTTTCGATATTTCGGAAGTATAGTATAGATCTTAAGAATATACTGTGAATATTTCATGCGGAAATTTCCAATATAATAGCTTCTACAGCCCATTAACTAGGTAGAGAGCGGACTGCGCGCTCCCGTACCTCAAACTTTAAACTCATTTATCTTGAAACGACTTTTCTCGGCCTGGTGTTGTCAAAAAACAAAAGAAAACACTGTTCAACCGAATCGTCTGAAATTTTAATATGTTGTTCACAACATTAATGGCTTTCGCCCGTACTAGAATCATTTTATTATTTTAATTATTTCGTATTTTTTTTTATAAAAAAAAACTGAAAACCCCGATTTTTAGGGTGTCAAATTTAAAACCGCGATTTTGTCATTTTTGTTTTTTTATATTCTAATACGGGACATAGCGGCAGTCATACTGATTGATAATATTTTTAGTTTTTGTGTTTCGGATAAATATATATGTATATATATAATTGGCGCGTACACCCTTTTTGGTTGTTTTGCCGAGCTCCTCCGCCTATTTGTGGTGTGCGTCTTGATGTTGTTCTACAAATGGAGGGACCTACAGTTTTAAGCCGACTCCGAACGACAGATATTTTTTATGAGGAGCTTTTTCATGGCAGAAATACACTCGGAGGTTTGCCATTGCCTGCCGAGGGGCGACTGCTATTAGACAAATGTTTTTCTTAATATTGGTGTTTCACCAACAATTCGGCTACGGCGGCCGCGGATGTAAGCTAGTGTTATTTTATTACTACCAGAAAAGGACGTATGCTACTTTTTAGAAGTAATATAAAGATTTCTATAACAAAATTTTGTAAATTTAAGCTATTGTAAAAAAAACCGAGACTTGCAGAACTATAATTTTGTACTATGAAAGTTATCTACTCACGACGAATTTTCTGGTTTATATGGTCACTTTTCTGTTTCAATCAAAAATCAAATAATACAAAGTTATCGAACTACCTAATCGACTTCTTTTTCATGATTTCAGCACCCATTTTGCTGCATGAAAGGCATAAAAAACGCTTCAACCTCGGTCCCAACGAATTGTAAAGAAACACTTACATACATATACATACTTACATACCAGCATAAAACACAATCACTAGTCATCAACACCACAATAGTCAATGGTCCAAAAATTAACGAGCTACATTAGGGTGGTCCAAAAATGCATGGGAAAAAATTTATATTAAAATTTTTATGCTGCCGCCCCCATAATGGTAAAGAATGAAAAATAAAAAGACCCGTATTTTTTTTTTTAATCAGACCATATTTAATGGTGCCGCCGGGGCTTTGAAATATCCCATGTATTTTGCATGGGAAAAAAATACTTTTTCGTAGATTTCATGTAAAAACCTGGAAAATGAATATATTTTAACCGGATACCTCAGTTTCTCTTCATAATTGGTCAGGGAATAACAACCAATTATGAAATAATTAATTTTTTTGTATTAACTATTTTTTATAGAACCCCAAAAAGCCCCCATAAAACGAAAATGTAAGAAAAAATCGAAAAACAATATTTTATATTACTTTTATGAAAATAGTTAATACAAAAAAAATTAATTATTTCATAATTGGTTGTTATTCCCTGACCAATTATGAAGAGAAACTGAGTTATCCGGTTAAAACATATTCATTTTCCAGGTTTTTACATGAAATCTACGAAAAAGTATTTTTTTCCCATGCAAAATACATGGGATATTTCAAAGCCACGGCGGCACCATTAAATATGGTCTGATTAAAAAAAAAAAATACGGGTCTTTTTATTTTTCATTCTTTACTATTTTGGGGGCGGCAGCATACAAATTTTTTTGGACCACCCTAAGCTACATACATAAAATGGAAACATTGAAAAACTCTGATGCAAGCTGTTGCCATACTTGAAGCCCACACATCCAACAGTAGATATAATGCAATGCATACTATGCCATGCGGCATGCAGTTGCACAGCATATACTGCATTGTCAGCTGAGCTTGTAAACGCGGCGTATCTTAGCTGAGTCGAACAAGCTTTTCATACATGGCTTACTAGTTGGTGAGCGCAGCTTTAACTGCAGATCCGCCACTACTACAAGGCAGAAGACGGAACATGCGATTGTAGCCCGTTATTTTAGCGCAATAAGTTTTCAACTTTTTTGCAGCTGTAATTTAGTGCTGGTCGATCAGTTGCCTACTCGACGGCCATACGCGCGGTTTACAAAATCAAGCTCTCCGAAAATACTTGCAAATAAAATCGGACTGAATGACTTTTGCGGACCTGTGGTGGTGCTTCAATTGAAATCAATTAACTTCATACAAATAGTGAGCGCGTGCATTACGTTTTATATTTGCATACAAATTTTTCAAAAAATATTGAAATTTTCATGAAAATTTATTTAGAATTCAAATAAGAAACATTTGATGACAATAATTAAATAAAAAAATTATCAGCAAACCAAACAAAAAAATTATAGAGAGCGTCCAGTGTATCAATCAACTAAAGAGCTGCACAACCAAAAAAGTGCCTAATGCAGAGAGAAATGCAAGCGAGAAAGGCATATACATTCAATTTCATTGTATTGAAAGAGAGTGGGAAATGTTAAAAACTACGGACCTGAGTGTATTTTTCTTTTATGAGAGATATTGAGTGCTGTGGATGTTTTCGATTAATACAAGTAGAAGTGTGACGTTTATTTTCTTATCGTGCTTTAATGGCCTTTCGGTGCACTCTGCTTATGACGCGCTAAAATTTTGCTCACGCCTTCGCTTATCAGAAAGAATTATTTGCTTTATAATAGTTTCACAATTAAAATCATTAAGCTAATATACACAAATTGTACAAAATATACAACCATGTCTCCTCTTAATGAAGTGAGCATTTATACGTTGCTGAGAATGGCGTTCGTTTGGCAGCTACTTTCGTTTGGTGTCTACTTGGTCGGTCTGCTGGCCATAGCGACATTTTTCTTGGATAATTTCAAATCGCTTGTGTCGATAGTGAAGGCAATTTTGGAGCCATATTTTCAGCCGCAAGTGCCGCAAACGTTGGTGGAAAAATTTGGAAAGTGGGCAGGTTAGTGATTGTTTTTATATTACATACATTTATTATTTATTCATTTGATTGGTATTTATGTAGTAGGAAATAGTAGTCGAAGTATATATATGTATATATATTATTAGTCAAAAAGAAAATATATTTTTTAATCAGTAAATCTGCAATGGAGCAATTCACGATTGAATTCACATAAACTGGCATCATTTTATTTGAAAATTACCAATACAAAACAACAACAAAATGTACTTATTTACCATCAAAGTTTGCCAAACCATTTGCCCTTATTTGTGACCTGTCTTAATTTATTTATAAGTTGTTAATTTTGTAGAATTAAGCAATGCATTAAATTCGAATTTTAAGGTTGCCTTACAACTTTAGAATTTAATTAATTTTCAATTCACTGTCTAGCTATATACAAGGTGGCGCAAAATTAATCATCAATTCAAATTTTTTTTTTGAATAAGTTTTTTACTAAATAAAAAAATGATTTTGAATGCTGGAAATCTTTATTATGACCTTTACGCGCCTCACTGCTGGTCTGCTTAGTCAGAAGTGTCAAATAGGATTGACATACGACGCCATTTGCAAAAATTACAAATCTTCCGATAGCATGATTACTTTTTGGCCACTTTGTATAAGTACATAAATACATATAGTTACATATTTACACTTAAACAAAGTCTGTCCCAAAAGTCTCGGAATGTCTTCATATCTCTGTCTCAGTGGGACTATATTTTAATCTTTTGGGCTTATAATTATCCATCTATCGTTTAATGGAAGCTGAGTTATTGCATCTAATGGGACACTACTTTTAAACCAGAAAAGAAAATACGCTTTCAACAATATTGCAAAAACTCTTCTCAGAATTAACCAACAAACTTATAAAAAAAATTCAAACTAATCTTCACAGATGGTTCGAAAAGCGCTAACCAAACAAGCTTCAGCGTTATACACAATTATAAAATATTAATTAGCAAAGTCTTACCTTATTACAGCACAAATTTTGCTGCAGAAATGATAGCACATATTTGAAGTAGTACAATATGCTGGCCAAACACCTGGAAAATTTGCAATTTGTACCAATTCCTTAGCCTCATTAGAAATGGTAAAAAAATAAACAATAATAATTATTATACAGATTACATAAGAAACTGCTTATTGAAATTCAAAAATAAAATCGAACTTATATGGATACCAGGACACGCGAAAATCCAGGGTAACGAACTAGCAGATTTAGCAGCAAAAAAACCACAAAACCGCCCCCTAACTATGTCTCTGAACCTCCTACACGCAGATATTAAAAGTCATATAACAAAAATATTCAAAAATAAACAACGCTCCATATTCGAACAAACCACAAGCTGGTACTAATTTGTTAACCCAATGAAGCAAGCAATCAATGAACACACATTTACACATAATACTAACATAACTGAAATTGAAATTTGAAATTTCAAAAGGCCGAGCCAAGCAGCACCAGCAGATTTGGTGCCTCCTAAAACACTCAGGCTAAAAATCCCATTGTATTTAAAGCTCTGGAAAGAGGGTAGATAGTCAAAGAGGGAAGGAGAAAAGTATCATAGAAAGGGATAGGAAAGAATAGACAGAGATAGAGATAGTTAGTGCTGTGAGAATTTTCCAGATTCTTTGGCAAATCTGTAAATATCCTCCAGTTTTAGAGAACGAATATTACTCATTCTCATGACATCGGAACCCAAAACTCGTAGTCGTGCTCTAGCAAAGGCAGGACACTCACAGAGAAAGTGCTCAGTGATATCCGCCTCCTCCAAGCACGACAGGCACATTGGGTCCTCAATGATTCCAATGGTGTTCATATGCCGACCCCATGGGCTGTGTCCAGTAATGATACCGACCATCAACCGAACGTCTTTCCTACCAAGTTTTAGTAGAAAGTTTGACAGTTTTCTGTTCGGACTTGTCACAAAACACTTTTCAGTTCTGCAGCGTTCTAGACCGGACCATCGCTCTTTATGTAGATTGCCTACATAATCGCTGATCCGATTCATGATTCCTCCGGAATTGATTCCGATTATTGGCTCTGGCCCTTGTGGGCGAACCGCTGATCCACGGTTGATCAATTCATCGGCAATTTCGTTTCCTTGAACACCGGAGTGTCCTGGAACCCATATAAGTATAAGCCTGTTTTGTCTTGCCCTAACATAACTAGAAGGGAAATAACAAAAATAATTAGACTACGGCTTGGACACACACGACTAACACCGGAATATCTAATAAAAAAGACGTAAATATCTGCATATACTGCAATACCTCAGCTCCAAACATCAAACACATCCTAGACGACTGTACACATTTAACAAACCACAGAAAATCACTAAACAACACAAAACATACTGATCTACTTTTAAACAATTCTACAGAGAACATTATTAAACTTATAAGCTATTTAAAATATTGTAATATCCTAAATGAAATTTAGCTAACACTCTACTTACACAGTACACAGTACACGCACACATACTACAGCTTAAGGCCACAGTAGCCATAGCTATAAGCTTATTGTATTTTATAGCTAACTGTAAATACAATTGTCAATAAAAAAAACCAAAAAAACTGTCAATAATTTTGAACAAACAAAGAATATTAAATTTTATTTCAAACTCGGTAAAATGGCATTAGAGTGGCACCAAATAATGAAAAAAGTTTACAATGTAATTGTTTACAGTACTTGAGATTCTTCTTGTGGTGGATCTACAAGATTTAGAGAGGGTTGGTAAATTTTATAAAACGAATAACGTGCCGGTCGTCCAAAATCTGTTGAGAACGAATTCATAAAAAAGAGCCGAAATCTTCATTGCGTTACATAGAAATTCGCAAAAAGTTGAACGCTCTGTTCTATCGTAAAATGAAGAAGCTTTTGCTATCCCGGGTTCGACCAGGATACCACGAAATTGGAAGTTGGCGCATTGGTTTACTCATTGTTCAACTTCAATAATCGACTTTTTTTTGGCTAAAAATGTCGTTCTGTCTATCAACCACTGCCCGTATTTGCCTGATTCAGTTCTCCGTGTGAAAAAACTACATTTTTAGAATAAAATACCTCAACTTTGCCGAAATCTGTTGTTTTTCCTTACAAGCAATAGTCGCTGGCAAAAAATGGCAAGCAAAATAAGCAATAAAAAACGAAAAAGTAAAAGAAATATTTATAGAAAAACAACATTGAAAAATAAATACATACATATGTATTATATAAAATAAAAAAAATATTTATAGAACTTCGTATTTTTCACAAAAATGATGCGATATTGTGATCACATTGACACAAGAGACAGATGTATGTTAATTTAGCAACTTTTTTATGAGGAGCATTTTCATGGCAGAAATACACTCGGAGGTTTGTCATTGCCTGTCGAGGGGCGACCGCTATTAGAAACAACTTTTTCTTCATTTTGGTGTTTTATGGAGATTCAAACCTACGTTCTCTCTGAATTCCGATTGGTAGTGATGCATCTCTCCATTCGGCTACAGCGGCCGCTAACCTCTTATACACTCAGCGGAATTCCAATATGGGAAACTGAGCAAACAATTTTTTTTTTTTGTAATAAAATAATCAGAAGTTAAATTTTTTTACCTTTCTGCATATGAAAGCAAAAGTTAGAATAAAGGTAAGGAATTTATTTTAGCCTTTTATTATCAAAAATTAATAATTTTCAAGGGCGTAAAAGGAAATCGGTATATGTGGGAAATCTAGTATTAAACCTAAGAAAATAAAAAAATCTTACGCAAATAATATGAAATAATATTTTATTGCTTGTATGTCCTCCGTTATTTATTTGTAACTGGTACTAGTCGTCGTGTCATCGAATTGACGATTGACTGAAACACACTAAAACGATTTTTGTCCATTCCTATTGAATAGCTTGCGTCTGCTTTTATAAACTTGCTAGATCTGGACTAACTGCGGGCCCCTTCAGCACAGGAATATTTTTCGACGCGAAAAACTCCTTTTTACGCTTAGCACTGTGGATTGGAGCATTGTGCTGTAGATACGTCCAAGACTCGCCGTAAAACTCTTCGGCGAAATTCAAGAAAACATTATTCAAGACCACTACATAATTTACTGCGTTCATCTTATGCGAAATTATACAAATTGGGGAATTTCCACGACAGCTAAAGCACTCCAGGTCATAAGAGAGCCACCGTGCAAGTTTCAGGAGTGCTGCGTTTGAAATTAGCAAATATCTCTTCAATATTTCTGATCACCATCAAGCATATCGAGACACATTTTTTTTTTCATCGCTAAAAATATTGTATTGTCATTCATCATCCCAGAACTTATGATTATGGGCGAATTCAAGTCTAGCTATTTGTGGCGTGGTGCAAGCTTCGGTTCGGCTAGTCTATTTTCATTTTTTTAACTCGAATCTTCTTCTCTGTGCTCTTCTTTTCGTAATATTAGGAGAAAGTTTACATCTAATTTGGTTGCAGCAGATGTTTTTATGGTTTTTCTCTCTTTTACACCTGTCGTCAATCTCAGACTTTGCACCAGTTCTTTTAATTTTTTCATATCCAACAGGATTTTTCAATTTATTTACTTTTTGCGCTATTTTACGAATTAAGACTCCCGATTCACCATAAGCTCGAATACTAACATAGCACGCTCCTCGATATATAGCTGCATTCCTCTTGGCATAGTGTCCTAAAAAGGTTTTTTCCTGCATGAAAATTATTTATCTTGCTATTGGAAACTACTCAACTTACCTTAAAGAATGTTTTAAATTGTGAAATTTGTATAATAATATCACACAATTGCCCCAGCAAGAAATAAAATCTTAACGAAAACACTTGTCCTCATAACTATTTCCTTTGAGAAACTCAAATTTCAAGCAACGTTCAAACTTGACAGGTCTGGAAGCAAAAGGCAAAATAATTGTCCATTATTTCGCGCACACAATTAAATACTTACATTATAAGGCAATTCAAGAAAATATTGTACAACTATTTGAGAAGAAGTTGGTCTGTCCCTTATATTATACGAGGTGTGATAAAAAAATAAGGCATTCGCCTTTCAAATTTCGCGGGCTACGTACATTCGACTTTCGATTAGCTATTCCTTAGTAGCTATTTCGCTTAGTGTATTACCACACAAACATACATACGAGTTTTATGAATCGGATTATATCGATTGATTACAAAATTGTAAAATGTAATGACCGGGTCAGTAAATCATCCCGGTTTTCACATATTTAATCTACAATACATAACCGTACCAAGTACATGCCGTTGAGATAATGATTAAAATTTTCTATTAAATTTTAAACATGAAAAAGCTTTGCAGCTGATTAACAAACCACACATAACAAAGTAATTAAGAAACTAGAGGCATATGAACTTGCAAAAAAAAATTGTTTTTGAATATTTTACAATGTCAAGGACTGATACATAGATACATACATGGCAGGTAAATTCTGGGAATGAGTCAATAAAAGACAAGTGAATTAAGTTGCGAACAAAATGTTTAGACCTCCACCTACTATAACTCTATGCAAGGATTCCAACGTTGCTTACACAAGTTGTAATAACCTTGGTAATCCACCAAAGTTAACCCCTTCGGCACCTCAGTTACAGTTTCTTTAACCACGTGGGTGCGATAACGCATATACATACAATATATGTGGGAGGAATGAGCCGGCGAGCTCGGGTGTTAAAATTTTTGTGTAATATATTGGGAACAAGCCCCGAATGCTTAAGCACCGGCCAGACGTGATCAGCGGAAGCAAGCGGTCAGATTTACGCACGTATGAGAAGTTCCCGTCACCTCTTTCACGCAAATCGCCATCTCCCGATTCGCGCCCTTCCTTGAACCACCTCGCCCATTAAAGTACGCGATTTTCGACATGCACTCGCCTCCGAGGGCTGCAATTTTCGAGGGATTTGATTGTTTTTCACCAGACTTAAGAACCAAAGATGATATTCAAACTTCAACGGGAGCTAAAGGAAGGTTCCCTCTTTCCAGACATCTATTTACGACGCAGTCTTGGTAGTTCGCAATCTATAACTAAATTACTAGAACTTAATGTTGCTACCTTTGGTGTGGCAATAAATTTAAACTGAACCTAAAATAATTATAAGACCTAATCCTGTAACTGTACGCGAAACATTCGCCAAATTAGGGCTGTAAGGTGGATGACCCATTAATTCGATTTTTTAGTACTCAAAAAAAATGCATCGAATTGTTAAATGCATTCATAGTGCATTCGAAAAAAAAAATGCTGTACAGCAGCGTTCCTCTACATTGTCAACGCTTTTGACAGGGTATGGCACGACGGTTTGCTCTACAAAATTAAAACCACCCTCCCTATAAACTTCTACATACTTATAAAGTCGTATCTCAATAACCGAAATTTCTTCGCCAAGGAAGGAGATCATCCCTCTGAGCTCTGCGAAAGTTCAGCGGGCATTCGTTCCCCTACTCTACACATATGGCTTACCCGAAACTGAAGGAGTAACATTTGCTGATGGTACTGCATTTAGTATGTGACACTTTTCCGCGAGCAGCTTCTTCTAAACTGCAAAAGGGACTCTATAAAATCAACCTATGGCTCAAAAAATGGAGAATAAAGTCCAATGAAACTAAATCAGTACAAGTCACATTCACTCTTAAGTCAGACACTTGCCCACCCGTCAAACTCAACGGTATGGAAATACCACAAAGCAATGAAACCAAATATCTAGGAATGCATCTAGACAGAGAATTAACGTGGAAAACACATATATTCTCAAAAAGAAAAGAACTTGGTATTAAAATGAGAGACCTTCACTGGCTTTTAAGTCGTCATTCCCAAGTTCCTGTCGAAAGCGAATTGCTCTTATACTCAGCAGTTCTAAAACCCGTGTGGATATATGGTATTCAACTTTGGGGCACTGCGGCAAACTCCAATATCTAAATTTAACAGTCAAAACCATTAAGAATGATCACCAACTCACCCTACTACATTACAAATTCGCAAATACCCCGTGACCTCCAAATATCCTCTGTTGCGCAAGAAATAGAGGAATATGCAAGATCCCACAATCTCAGGCTCACTCTAACTCCTTAATAACGGAAATAATAGCCATTACTTTTAACCGACTCAAAAGAAAATCCAGCACAGATCTTCTCTTTTAGTGGGAAAAGCTGAAACGGGTTGTACCACTTGATGCATCCCATAAACGACTGAAATTCTCTACCTGGTAGTTTAAGTTAGTATGTAAATAT
>JAYXIM010045463.1:0-15911 GCA_037575425.1 Anastrepha fraterculus
ACATTTTATTTTTTATTTTTTCAAAACTATTTCATCAATTTATGGTATTTTCAATAAGCCATCTATTTTGTCCCATTCAGAAAAGTAACCTCAGCTAAAAAACACTTCAGCCATAGTTTTTTCCAAGTTCCAAAGCACTACTGAAAGCACTACGGTCTGAAAGTACGTTCACATATGCATTAATTACCAATAAACCCAAAAAATTAATCTACCCTTTCACATATGGCAGATTACCTGCAAAATTGACAATCAGCTGTCCATACTGTTGTGAAAGGTTTTTCGTCATAGAAACTATTTTGGTTGAATATTTCGGTGTTTTGTTCATTTAATTATTGTTAACGATATGAAGAAAAGACAAGGAGAAAGAATAGCTAATTTTGTTGCGCAATTGGCTGTTAATAATAAAAAGTTGGAGGAAATCCATAAACGACGATTACTGACATTTCAAAAAATGATATTATAAATTATTAGAATTATGTCCACAACCCTGTTTTCTTCGCATTTTATTGGTTCTTACGTTGACATTTTTCTTTAGACGCGTAAAAATAATGATCTATTACACAGAAAACACAGGGTTGTATGTCCAAAAGTATGGTTATTATCTAGGATTATTTTATAATCTCAGATTTTAGGAGAGGCATTTTGTATGGGAAATCTCGCTTTTTAATTACGGATTGGGAGTTAAGCACGAAAAAGTAGATCATCTACTTAGGTATATGTGAACGTATTCTTACTCTCTTTCATAGTAGCAACTCTTCTTTAATGGGCCTTTTCAGTTTTGTGAATAGAAATAAGGAGAAAAGTTGGGAGAATGCGAAAGCAGATTCGTGATTCATTCGAACTTACAAAGAAATGACGATTTTCGCGATATGTTGTTCTTAAAGATCGACCATTTTCATAATAAGTTTCAATAATTTTCACGCGTTGTTCTATCGTGTAAAATTATAAATCTGTATATGTACTTGACTACTGTCAAAGATGACAGGTAAAAGACCCCGTTATAATCAACAGCATTAAATCGACGACAAATTGAAAATAAAGATTGATTTTCTTCTTAAGCTGCCAATATCTTTTTTAAATTTCGTCGGCTTCTTCTTTTATTTTGCAGTAGAAACCGAAGACTAGCTTAAGGGGGGGGTAGGGTTTAGCGCTAAAAAAAAACACTTTTTTTTGAATTTTTTACAGAAATATGGCTTAAGATACTTTAATAAAATCAGTTGCATGTTATTGTACATCTTTTCAATAAGTTCTTAAAAAATATTAATAATAAAATATTGACAAATAAGCCCATGACAGAGTTTTTTTGGAGATATGTTTTTCGAGAGGTGCTCTGCGGTGCCAATCGGCATTCGTCGTAGCATCATCTGAAACTAAAAAAGTCGAATTTTTCAGTTAAAGTATGACGTAATGCTCCCCCTACATTAATAAAAAAATTTTTTTTTTCATTTTTGTAGTTTTGGTGGCAAAAAAACGTAAAACGAGCATTTTTGGCGAAAAATTTCGCCATATTTGTAAGTGAAAAACAACCTTAAAAAAAAATAAATAAAAAAAAAAACAGTGTAGGGGGGAGGTATTTTTGATTTAGAAAACATGTGCCAAATTTGAAAAGAATCGGTTGAATAGTTTCGGAGTTGTGATTGGCACCGACTTTTAAGAAGTCGTTTCGGGAAAAACGCATTTGAAAAAATGACTCTGAGAAATTATCGATGCTCCGCATTCGAGGTAGAGTGCCTACAAAGGCTATAACTTTGAGAGTTCTGCTCCGATCCACTTAAAATTTTGACACAACATTCTTGAAATGATTTACTATAAGATGAGTGAAGAAAAAAAATTTCGATTTTGTGACCCTACCCCCCCCCCCCCCCTTAAAAGATCTGTCACTTGCTTCAATGATATCGAATTTCACAATTGGGTTGATCACTTCTCTTACTGAGCAAAAAAGAATTATCCTCAGTGCCGTCTCTGCTAAATTTTGAATACGATTTTTTACCAAAAAATGTACAACAGGAGCAATTAAATTTTTGAAAATTGATCTAAGCTTGGGTATAATAAATTAGATTGCCAATGTCAAAATCGGTGTTTGAAATTTTTTGGTTTATGGCTCTGCATATTTTCCAAAACTAATTAAAATTTCAAAAATTGTGTAAGACATAATTAACTAATTACCTTTTACAACAGGGCTCTCCATTGTATTACATGAATGTTGAATATTTAGAACGGGTAAGCTTTCAAGAAGTACTTAAGTAACTCAAATTAGCTCGAAACACCTTTTCGTGTTAATATTGAGGCAACGGCTTTTAGTTTGAGATTGAACACCTATTTCATTCACTTCAATGCAAAGTATTCCTAAATACAAATTTAGTTTTACTTCTTTGTTAGTACTTAATTAAAATTTTAATTTAAAAGTAATTTCAAACACGTCAACATTCAAATTTCAAGTTCATTATCATAGGTGTATTATAATTCCTAACATACGAGTACGACCCATGTAAAAAACAAATTATGTACCTGCACTTGAAAAACAATTCAAACATATTTACAAGCCAACTCACCAAAATGCACCGTGCAAAAATCTGCTTACGAGCAACTTAACGCCCTTGAAAAACTCAAACGGCATTTTAATTGGTATGCTCTTTAAACTACTGTTATATCAGGTTTTTGAAAAAATGTTATAAAACTAAAAAATAAAAATAAAAGTATTTTCCATCAACAATCAAGAAAAACCTCACTTCCGAAATAAGTTAACAAAAAAAAATTCACCTTCTGTACTTAAAACCGTGACCCAATTGGATTACAAAATAAGTCAAAGTAAATCTAATTAGAAATCCTTCAAACAAAACTACGGAAGTACACCTACCCGCGTTAGAATTCGGTGAAAAAAAAATAGAAATAAAAAAAGAAAGAAAAAGGTAATTAATTCTCGCAATACTTTTTTTTAATCAAAATGTAGTAAAAGTTTTGAAGATTAACTCTACTCATCAATGTTTCATCAGCCAAATATTTTATGAATGAATTGGCACATGCAAACTTCATACTTGAATGCGCGCTTGCCCACAAAGATAACAACAACAATAATGCTTCAGTGGACTGGTGCAAACACGAACACTTTCGCGTGTCAATGTTTCCTTTTCCTTATTACCCAGCAGGAAACGCCTTAACTAGTGGAAAAAATTTCGACTTCACTAGCAGTGAAATCGAGATCAGCGTGAGGTGCCAATAAACAATTTAGAAACCTTTTTTTATTGAGAATTTGAGTAAATTTTAAATACAATCTACAATATGATTAAATCAAATTCTGAACAAATTTTAAGAATATGTTTCGCCGGTGTAATTTCAGTATTTTGTTATTCGACTTGTTGCCTCTAAAGAATAAAATCGGAGGCATTAAAAGTCCATTGTGATACCAAGCAAAAAGAAAGGTTAGTTTTCCTTAATCCTTTAATTCAGCTAAATTCTTTGACAACTTTCCACACCTGATGGTACTTAGACTAGCCAGCATTTCAAAGAAGTGGTTTCTAGAGCAATCGCACAAAAAATGTTGAATATACTCTGCCTTTTCTTCATCTCTGCAGTTCTCGTGTGCTGCTGGTCTCGAGTATTGATTTTTGATTTTGATTTCAGTAAACTCCCTGCACTTCGTGCAACGAGTGCTTACAAAAGTAAACACCAAAATCTGCAGGCATTCAGGTCTGCGTACCTGCGGCTTCTTCTTGATTGGTTGATAACCGATTAAGGGATTTCAGACAAGTTCAACAAAGCGTTCCAGTAATTTCTTTCACATACTAAGCAACACCAGGTGGACACACCAAGTGCTTCTCCACTTCAACTTTCCAACGCCACTTGAACTTTTTTCCGCTACCACCACCAGTTAACGATTACTTTTAGGGCTGCAGCGTTTATAATCAGTACCTAGAGAGCGGACCCGGTGGATCTTTGTACGCTTCACTATGCTCGATGGTTGCCGTAGCCGACTGAGTGGGTGCGTAATTTCCATTCGGTAAATCCCAGGTTCGAAACCCTCTATGAGCATGGAACACCAAATGTTTGAAAAGGTATTTTTCTAATAGCGGTGGACCTTTGAAGGCAATGACAAACCTCCGAGTATATTTCTGCCCTCAAAAAGCTTCTCATAAAAAACCTTCTGCCGTTCAGGACGGCGTAAATTTGCTTGTCTTTCCATTTATGGAACAACATCCAGATGCATACCCCAAATTGAAGAAGGGTCGATCCCCAACAAAGGGTGATCTTAAAGCGCATATAAATAATTTTTGATCGTCTGCGATATTCGTCTTCGCGAATGCTCAAAAGTCATTACGTCTTCTAGAGAAATTTTCTCTTACACCAAGGGCCGCCTCATCAGATGTTGTCTTCTTTCAATCTTTAGCGCCATCTTTGTAATAGGACGGGCATGATGGGACACTTATGAAATGTTATTTCTATTGGCTGAGGACTTTACTGCTCAATTGCCTACTCAGACCGAAGTACCACGCTTTGGTAAGGCAGATTCTCTGTTGGATTTCAAAGCTGACATTATTATCGGCATTTTCGGTGGTTTCCAAATAAACGAAGTTTCGCGCTACTTTGAGCTTTGCTTGTTTGATGACAGAAGTTACTTCGTTTGGCCCTCATTTAACAGCAAACCCTTACGCTTCTTTATCCAGCTTAGAAAGAACAGAGTTAATGGCGCGGCTTTTGAGGCCAAAAGTATCAATATAATATCTAAGCAATTGAGTACAACAGCTCCGATATTAATTTCCAGGAACTAAAAAAATTCTGTGACCACCATTCATGAGTGCATAGGCTCGATTCTCCATGCATGAAACAGCAAAATGATAGAAAAATTGTCTAATAACGGCAAGCAATAGCAAACCTCCAAGTGTATTTCTGCCATGAAAAAGGTCCTCATAAAACTCCATTTGCCGTTCGGAGTCGGCTGCAGGTCCCTCCATTTGTGGAACACGATCAAGACGCACACCACAAATAGGAGGAGCAGCTCCACCAAGCATCTAACAGTAGTGCAAGCGCAAATTATTTATTTTACCTTCCCAGCTGCTATAAGTACAAAGTAGCCTTTGATAATGACATTCAAATTCGCCGCAAAATGTTTCATTGTCCTCAAAATCCTGGGAGCAATGAATATAGTTATGTTGGACTGGGAACTTCAGGTCATGAAGGTTATAACGACAATGAAACGGCGGGCTTCCTAGGGAAATCATACGCTTTTAGGGGCTAATCAAAGCACACATAGAATTTTATCAAAAACTAGGAAAAGAGCGTATTAATATGGCACTGGATGGAAAGTCCAGGACAGGTGCAGGCTGCACAGTTTATTCTTCCCTCCAAAAGAGCATCAAATAGGCTCCTAAACCTTGATAGGGACATTATCGTCTTCGTTGACTTATTTTGATTTTACTATTCATTTGGTTTTAGTTTTGACCATCAGGGAAGTGCTTCCTAATACATCACCTAACACATCAGCCACGAAAATATTGTGGTTTCTAATACTTGAAAGGAACTCCAGTTCATTAGCGACAGATTTCCCTAGGGGGTACATGTAAATAAACATTCTATGAATAGTTATAAGTTCTTTCCGCTGTAGCTTGGTATTTCACATACACGCGACGTACAATTAGATTGTTTTGATTTTTTATGTTGTTCTTATTTTGTTATATATGTATAATGGTATGTTAACAATCTCTGCTTATTGCTGCTGTTGTTGCAGTCATTCACCCGTCAGCAGCTTCATATTACTCATAGATAGCGCCCCACTGACAATAAACAAACCGCAGCTTCAGATAGCAATGCGCCAAACCGGCTTGGCTTAGAGTGTCTAGCCGGCTTGTTGTTACGAGTATTGTCAGCTAGTCAACCTACTCTTGTTGTTATTATTGCCTTTTTACGGTTTTTGTTTTGAATGTTGATTTTATGATATTAATTAGCGTGGTCGCGTGAGTCTCACATTTTTTATGTTTATTACCGTTTCGGTATAAAACGACCTTCCGAAACACATATGTATGTGTGTACATACATACAAGCATCTGTAGGTATTTTGTACAATTGCCGCTTTTATAGTATTTTAAACCTTAAGGGGTCAGTCTACTTTGGAGACTCGAAAAAAAGGCTATATTCGTGATTTTTTTTTTGAGAAAACTATAAATGATAGTAATATAAAATTTGTTTGATTTATTAAATAAAGTCTTAAAATTCAGAAATAAATTTTTTTTTATTCAATTTTATAGTATTTTTAGTAAAAAAATAGCAGTGAAGCGTAACGTCTCAAACATGGGTTGGTGAGGCAGCTCCATCAGAACTCAAGAACGGCTTGTCTGAAACAAAAAAATCAAAATGTTTCAGATTCAGTAAGATACTGGCTACAAAATGACCCTCGGATATTAGGTTTTAATGAAGACAAAAAAAATGGCTGATAAAAATGGAAAATTTTTGATAGAACGGTTTTTTTTTTCGCATATTTAAAAAAAATATATAGTAAAAATTTAAAATTTCAAAACCCCCGAGCGTCAATTTGGTGCAAATTATGTCTAGAATAGGTGATCCAAATTTTATGAAAATCGGTTGATTAGTTTTTGAGATACAGTGGAGCTAGATTTTGAAAACGTTGTTTTGAGAAAAACGCGTTTAAAGTTTTTAATGCACGCTATACGCGCAGGTAGACGAAATGATGTTCAGGTAAAAAAAAAATAGTTAGAGTGCTCGGATTTTCTTAAAATTTTTACACAATATTTCTGGATATATATACTTTCAAATTATGCAAAAAAAAAAATTGAAAAATTTTAAAGTGACAAAGTAGACTAACCCCTTAAATGTTTTTAATGCTCTATATTTGGCTTTCGATTATCTCAAATTAGCAACTCGCCAAGTGCACTGTGAAAATCTTCAAAAGCAATGGGAAATAGGTATGGAAAAGGTCAGATAACTTTGCCCACGTAGACTTTGCTTGATTGAAATATTCAATTTCAGCTGTTTACTCTCTATCAATCTGTCTATGCAGACTAGCAAATGGTCATGGTTGAGCAAATTTTGTTCATTCCAAAGCGGTGCCGGTTAATTCAAAAATTATAGTTTTTTTTCACTTGGGGTACTCAAAGCTTTTGCTATCCCTTGCCAGTTTGATTGTTTTTAAAAAAAATGCTGCAAAGTACCGAAAGAGCTGTGTAACTGAACTGATTACAAATTGATGTCTACATATTTTAAAATATGATAATTCTAGAAATACGACAACATTCCTTAAAATTTCACCTTTCATAAGAAACATTATGGGCACTTTAGTAGTTCTTTACATATTTAATTTTTCGTTAAAGAGTGTCCAGCTTCTGGCATGCTACTACATTTGTAACGTCCACACTGTAATACCCACCATATATACATATATATATATATATAGGTATATATAATTGGCGTGTACACCCTTTTTGGGTCTTTGGCCGAGCTCCTCCTCCTATTTGTGGTGTGTGTCTTGATGTTGTTCCACAAATGGAGGGACCTACAGTTTCAAGCCGACTCCGAACGGCGGATATTTTTATGGGGAGATTTTTCATGGCAGAAATACACTCGGAGGTTTGCCATTGCCTGCCGAGAGGCGACCGCTATTAGAAAAGTGTTTTTATTAATTTTGGTTTCACCGAGATTCGAACAAACGTTCTCTCTGTGAATTCCGAATGGTAATCACGCACCAACCCATTCGGCTACGGTGGCCGCCCACCATCAAATATGTAAAAGTAGAATACCAAAGAACTCTGACCAAATTTTGTTGTTGCAAGCAAAAGTATTTAACATCACTTATATCATCTGTCACTGGTCGGTGACCAATAGGAAAGTAGGTTGTGATAATCGTTTATACGACATCGGAATCTATCGCAACTGTTGTCTCGGCAACAGCGAGGAGAGAGTGTATTTTTTGTTGCGTTCTTGAGACATAGAATGCAGTGGAGGAAGTCTGTAATGCGATAGCTAAGAGTATCCTGACTACGAGAATACAATGAAATGGCGCCTCTGTGTGATAATTTATTACTTACGACATTGTTGTTGGGTTCAGATTAGGATAAGCTACTAATATACTGCATAATGACAGGTGAATGGAATTTATCTTCTAAGCAATGAAACCTGAAATACCTTCGCTCATTTACATTTTACAAACTTAGCAACTTAGAAAAAATGTAAAAAATTACAATCCCTATTAGAACCATTGAGCTGGGCGTATGGCACTGTAAGCCTTAAGTGAATGGATTTGTAATAAAAATTTATAAAAATACTATCCATAAAATGCAACTAAAAAATATTGGTAAACACATTAGATAAATTTTTGTATATGAAGTGGTGTCTAGTACTTTAAGTACATTAACCACTCACAAAAAGGAGGACAATTAGCATTTTACTGCTAATTAATCTAATGGCAACCATTTACTTCAACAACCTTTTTTTAGCCAATTTGCATACTTGCGTAATTAAATATTTTTGTTTCATTGTATTTTTTGCAGTAATCACCGGTTCAACGGATGGCATTGGTCGGGAATATGCTAAAGAATTGGCCAAACAAGGCATCAATGTGGTGCTCATTTCACGTACAAAGGAAAAGCTCATGGCGGTGACAGAGGAGATTGGTAAGCAAGAGTTGAAAAAAATTTTATATTAATTAGAAATTTATATAATTTATGCAAAAACAATATAGGGGAAAAAATAATTTAACTATTGAAAACTGGAACGAGTTGCATATCTATTTATAATTTAATCGAAAAAGAGTAAACTTGTATTTCCTAAATCTCTTTGCAGAATATGAGTACAAAGTGAAGACAAAATGGATTGTTGCAGATTTCGCCAAGGGGCGTGAGGTGTATTCACATATTGAGCGAGAACTGAGTGGCATACCTGTTGGCATACTTGGTGAGTGTTTGAACTGTTCTTTTTGTATATGTACAGGGTGGTGTAAATAGAAATGAGTGATTCCATGTAAATTGTTTTATTTGTAGACAAGAGTATACTCAGAAGTATACTGAAAAGAATTCTGCAACAAAATTAATAATTTTGAGATTTATTCAATGTTGAAAACTTTTAACCAGACATTTTTATATTTTTTTTTTTATATTTTAAGATAAAATGTAATTAAAAAAATATTTTTTTTTGGTCAAAATTTCTTGCAAAAAGATTTTTTTTGTGGCATTTGTGAAAAGCACCCCATCGTCAGATTTGTTTCTTTTTTTTCATTAATATCTACCAAAATTTTCAACGCTGAATAAATGTTAAAAATATTAAATTTTTTTCAGTTTATTTCTTAATATACTCAAGCCAACACTTAAACCAAGTTTGAGCAAAATTTAAGACCATTTCCAAAATACATGGATCACTGACAGCTTTCCCCCTCACAGTATTGGCTGTCTGGCGATATCATACTTATCTGTACGAAAGAAAGTTAGGCGCTTTTCGCCCGTACAATTACAAGGAAATATGACAAACTTACAGAGTTACCAAGAATAGCGGTGCATATGTAGACTATTTTCGAAAATCGTATGCATCCGCACGTCGGCAAACATAGAAAGAAAATCCAATTTGACATATAGAAGTTCAGAAATTCGAACAAATTCTGCTGGGCTTTAAGAAATGGAATGGAGCGTTTGTAAGAGAAAGAGTGATAAATAGCTCAAAGATCTGCCATAAAACGAAGACTCAGGACGAAGGATTGTCTCTTACTGTGATGAGAATTTTCGCCCCATTTTCCGTATTCCACAGGCATTGCTCTGTAAGAGCAAGAGAGATCGGTAATTTGAAAAGAGGTTGAAAGCGCCAAGTAGAACAGTTTTTGGTTCCCAAAAGTATTTTTTTCTGGTTTGAGCGTATTAATTGGCGCCATAAAACGAGGCGCCATACAGGCTTACTATGATGAGAACTTTTGTCCCATTCTCTGTATCCTACAGGCGTTGCCCTTTAAGATTATCAGCTCTTTTGGTCATGAACATTTATATGCGATGATATTGGCAGTTTAAAATCTGAAAAGAGGCTGCAAACGCGGAGCAGAAATGTTTTTCTTCAAAATGGCATCCACTGACTTATAAATATTAGAGCACCCGTCGAATAGATGCTGAGAGCCGAGACAATCGTAAAGGCGGTGAATGCAAGCAATAAACTTTAAAACTGGATGCATAGAATTTGATATCACAGACTTCACAGAGTGGAAGCTTGCCGGAGTCGAGGGTAAGGCTGGCCAATGCGAAAAATTCGCTAAAACCGCATTTGATATTCATTAATCTTTCATAAAAAGTGGTTTTTAGTTACTTTAAGCAGAATAATGAATACCTATGTTTCGATTTGCGAAGTTTTTCTCGTCATACTTTTTGGGATCTCGCAAAAACAACAAAAATTCCATTACAATCGAATTTTAGTTGAAATCTTTTGGAAATCAAGTGGAAAAGAAAATATTGCGCATTTTCCAAACCCTTTCTTTATTAAAAAAAATATTCAATACAAAACTCATTGCAAAATATTCTGCATCTGACGAATCCATTTCTTTAAATTACGTTCCATAAGCACAAATAAAATTACAAAATTAGTTCAGCGCTGTTTCTCGCATCCACTCTGCAATACCTAATCTTTGATTAGCGCCGTTCAATGCCATTCTTACGCTCGCCTCGATTTTCCGCGGCCACTCTGCGGTTAGCCTTAGATGAGAGAAGCTTTTAGAAGCAGATGAGGTAAGCATAGTGTAAATGCATTGCTCTTGGTACTTTTCTCTTTTGTACGGAGCCGAAAGAGCTTTCTTGGTTACCTGATATTGTCAAAGTGAGTGTTGTGGCATGAATATTACGCATTTACTGAACGGAAAATTGCTTCTCGATTACAGAATTTTTTTTTATGCACAGAAATTGATGATGTGAGCAGCCTTTGAACAGGCCGTGGTTTTCACAGAGTGGCGCATCACATCACGCAGCCATTCAAGCAATCTATTTGCGCACTAAGTTGACCGCCTCAAAGCGGCGATTTGAGCTCACTCTACTTTTTTGATCAATATTACCCGGACACTCTAAAACTAATCGCGTTCTTACAACGAATATCGTCCATTCCATTCCTGAGATGCTGCCAAAAACTATCAATACAAACCAGAAATCAGTTACTGTCATTATTGTTATTTATGACAGCAACCTTTATGCGGAAGAGGGTATTAAACGAGCAAACTAAATTTCTTGATTCTCAAAATTTTGAAACTTATACTTCTAGTAAATCATGGTATCCTAACAGAGCTGTATCTCAAATTCTAGAGATACTCATTCCGTCGTATCTATGCAACAGTCTCAAATCAAATCATTCCATTGCGCAGAGAAAAGAAAGATCTTCTGAATTCGATGAAGGACGTCTAAAATCACTTTTGAAGGAGAACGGTCGCCAAACCAGTCATGAATTGGAGGAAAAAATGA
The DNA here is from genome assembly GCA_037575425.1 of Anastrepha fraterculus. Lineage (NCBI taxonomy): Eukaryota > Metazoa > Arthropoda > Insecta > Diptera > Tephritidae > Anastrepha > Anastrepha fraterculus. Next base: position 11,421 of record JAYXIM010045463.1, read on the forward strand.
ACTGCGATCATAAAACGATTCTTAATCACCTTCATTCAATGAGATTTACCGAAAAGTTGGAAGCCTGGAGCCTCACGAGCTCAGCGAAAAAAAAAACAAAAAAAGTCGTCTTCAAATTGCTCTCAGCTTCTCGCCCGCCAACGAGCAACACGCGGTTATAAACAGCGTATTTTGTACCGAATCGTCTAGTGGGTGCCTATACATCAATATGAAGCAAAGAAAGGAATGGATGGCTACAGGAGATGCGCCAAAGTCGAGAATCAAGCCGGACATTCATCCAAAGAAAAAGAAAATGGGAAATGCTCGAAAAGAATGCCACAGTCAATAAGCTCAGCTACACCGCGTGAATGAGGATTGCCCAAGTCGTCAAAGCCGCACTCCAAGAGCTCGAATGGGGTTCCTTCAGCATCCGCCGTACACCTTTGATTACAAAGAGGTCCTTAAAATTGACTCAAAGGGAAGAGGTTATAAACAGCATCGGCGCACATATAATTGATTAACTTATTGATATAATTATGGTTTTTTGTTTAAATAAATGTATTCGGTAAAAACACTACGAACTTATTCCCCAACCTAATATGATAAGTCTGTTGCTGCCCAGGTAGGCCCAAGGAACATGTTGATTCGACGGGTTGGGTCCGAAGACACGTGAATATACATTCACGGAATATACCGTGCATACACCTTTCTTCTCATGACGGACATATGCTGATATGATAAAGCTGTCTAAGTAATTGTCTTAGGGCGATTGGCTGTTGACTTAACGGAATGAGTTTGTTGCACATCGTCCACTTGTCTCGTCTGGGCGAGGTCAAAACCTCTTAGCCGTTCTTTGACTTAGGAATTAAGCCACTTAAAAAATCGATCACATTTACGAGGCAGCATGTAGGTTAGGTGAGGGTATGATGGTCGGCTTATTCTTAGGATAGTCTCACTTAGACCTTACAGGTCCGTTCTGTGCGAGATCCACTGTGCGATAGGGGAACCTCATTTATTTTTCATCGTGAAACCGTTTTAGGTTCTTATGATTGATCCTATCTCCACGCCAGGCAGTTCAGTGAGAAAATTGAAAAAGAATCTACCTAGAAAACCGGCTCAGATTTCAGATAAGGCTGGACAATTGCAAAAGAAGTACTCAACTGTTTCTTCCCCATCTCTACAACTTCTACAAGGTTCATGGGAAAAACTCCTAATCTCAAGAAATGTCTGCCAAATAGCCAATGACCGGTTATACAAGCCACGGCCTTCGAGATATCCTCTCTTGAAAGGCTAAGTAGTTCCTTTGTCTTTCCTTTTCTTATTTATTTGCGGTCATAGTAGCCTACCTGTTACGCATGTGTCGTCATCTCTCCGTAACCTATTGGCCTCTTGATTAATGCTATTTTTAATTATTACTTATTACATAGGTACTTCTATCACTAAGCAGTTGAAAAGTAGTAACTCGGGGTCTGACTGTAGGAAATATTCAAAACAAGCGCCATAAACTTCAGAAATATACTATATTAAGTATGAACATAGCAAACTTATGTACATATATATTAATTTCCATTCGTCTAGAATCTGCTCAAAAAGGTAAAAAATATGTCCAGCAGCTGTAAAGGTATTTTTACAAATATTTAGATAAATGCTACTTAGATTATAGATTTAAATTTCGTATAAAATATCTCATACATTTCCAGCACCACTGGTACAAGATAGAGAGTATTCATAGTCCTGGTTAACAATTCTTCTTATTTATTCTGCACTTAATAAATTAAAAAAAAAATTTTTAAGTAATACTTCCTCCCTCTCTCCGCAGTTAACAATGTTGGCAAAATGTATGATTACCCTGATGAACTCTCCAAAGTACCCGAAAACGTCATTTGGGATTTAATCAACATTAACGTAGCTGCCGTCACCATAATGTCACGAATGCTCATACCACAGCTAAAGAAACAGAATCGGGGAGCTATTGTTAATATATCGTCCGGCAGTGAACTACAACCTATACCATACATGGCAGTTTATGCAGCAACCAAGCGCTATGTGAAATGCTTCTCGCAGGCGATCGAACGTGAATTGGCGGAGCATAATATCACAGTACAGTGTGTCACTCCACTCTTTCTGGTTACAAAAATGAATCAGTACTCGGATACTGTTATGAAGGGTGGCTTTCTGATACCGGATGTGAAGAATTTCACACGTTCGGCGGTATTCACACTGGGTAAAACAGCAGAGACGACTGGTTATTGGACACATGGATTGCAGGTAATTTCAAAGGGAAGGTTAGACTATTGAGTGAAAGTGAATGCAAAAAAATGTAAATAATGGAGCATGCACATTTTCATAATTAAGTAGTGCAAGCAGAATGAGTGACTTAGAGGTGACATATTTTTTTTAATAAAAGCTCAAGAAGCCCATCAACAAAGGTGTACAGTGGTTTGTGTCTCTGATGGTAGGTTTTTTTGGAATTTTTGAAACCTGTATAACAGTTTTGAGTCTATATCTAAGCAGTTTAAGAAGAAGAAGCATAACAATTTTGCACAAATTGTCTTGCATTAAAACTTCAGCAATTTTCGATTCATTCGAGAATTTTTTTTTTTAATTTATCTTCACTGCCTTATTTATTGCTTTTGGTAATGAACATTTACAATACAACATATTATATTTTAAAATAATATTAACTCAATCGTACCAAAAATAAAAAAAATTTAAGTCTTCATCGAAATGTTGAAAAAATGTTTTAACAATTATTGAGGAAAAATTTAAAAAAAATTTAAGTGAAATTTGGAAAAATATAATTAAATAGAAGTTGCCAAAAATTATTTATTATCTTATTAAATTATGTATTTTCAGTACTTCTTCATGAAACTCGGTCCAGAGTGGCTTCGCATACGTATTGCCCATATGATGACACGTAAACTGCGTCGAGAGTACCTGATGAGCCATGGAGAAAAGGCATGAAAGACTGATTGATAGGGAGCATATAATTTTAATTTTAATTATCTAATACACACATACTCATGTACATATACATATGTATGTATATTTACTTTCACATTATTGTTTTTAATATTGCATCTCTTATTGACTAATGCAATAAAAATAAAAAGTATTTTTTTCCAACAGATTTTAATGTAAAGTATGTAAAAAAGGGAATTTTTGAATTACGAAATATTCAGTTTGTCAAACTTTCCAGCAAAATAAGTACAAGACGGTTCACCTGTGTAGGTTTGAATAAATTTCATATGAGGTTGTCTGGTTTAGGATCAACATAAAATTAAATTACTTTGAGTAGAATCACCAATTTACCTACGTTTATGTAAGATGAGTATATTTAGAACTAGGCTGGTTGATGCGCTGCTCCTAAAAAACATAGTTCCCGTAGTGGCCACAAAATCCCATTGCCCAGTTGCCCAATTCTTTCCCAATATATTTATATATATATACATACATATATAATTGGCGCGTACACCCTTTTTGGGTGTTTGGCCGAGCTCCTCCTCGTATTTGCGGTGTGCGTCTTCCACAAATGGAGGGACCTACAGTTTCAAGCCGACTCCGAACGGCAGATATATTTATGAGGAGATTTTTCATGGCAGAAATACACTCGAAGGTTTGCCATTGCCTGCCGAGGGGCGACCACTATTAGAAAAATGTTTTTCTTAATTTTGGCGTTTCACCGAGATTGGAACCAACGTTCTCTCTGTGAATTCCGAATGGTAATCACGCACCAACACATTCGGCTACGGCGGCCGCCAATATATTTATTTATTTTATTTATTTAACTAAACTTATTAATATATTTTATGAGCTCGAATATGTCTACGGAGTAAATTTTTCATTGCCGCTCCAATGACAAGTCGATACCTTTGACATTCTTTAGTTCACTATTACAAACTCATCAAGAGCTTTTGGTTAATGCTTATCCAGCGAGAATGTGCTTAAACTGTCCCTACCCTAGACGAAGTGATTCCCCCAACAAATCTGAAACCCATTTCCCGAAGTGCGAGTCGTTCACTGAATAGACTTTACTGTTCTGGAAGGCGTGGAAGACGTACTATATATTGGCGAGGGTTTATTGATAGTTAATTTGGCCTGAATCAAACATCTAATAATAAAATAATCGGCTTTGCGTGCCTTGAAGAGGATATACAATACATAGATTTGAAAGAGAAGGCGTGCATTTCCACCAAAAGATTTATTGTGTTCTTTACTCTTCACTATACTTCTTTCTGGTCCCAATTCTCTTATGGAATCCAAGACGGTATTGGGCTGCATTGTAGGCATGTGCTTTTCTTTAGGTCAAATCAGCCCGAGAAGCTTTCTTCTTATACTCGAGATGGCAACGCATTCCAGGAGTGCATGTGTTCGTGTCTCTGAAAATAACTCGCAAATTTAAAAAGAGTCGTTTGATCATATTCCGAGCCTGTAAAGTTCTTGAAGCCGAAGAGTGTGCAGTTGACATGGCGACAAAGCTGGTGAGCAAAATGGTGCGCGCTTCCTCAAAAA
>JAYXIM010045466.1:0-32127 GCA_037575425.1 Anastrepha fraterculus
GCTACGGCGGCACACCTATTAGTCACCAGCTCAAGAATATCTAGCATATCAAAAGAGCCCACCCAAAGTGATTTTTCTCTATGACTATTAATTTGAAAGTAAGGTGACTTTTTATTTATTATTTTATTATTCTTCGAAAAATATGTATTTTCTTTATTTATCACTATCTAGTTGGTCTCCTTCAAAGTAATGCTCAGCAGGTCTAAAACACTTGTCCGGCTTCTTTTACCAATACTCGAACCACCTTCGAATGAGAATTTTGAGAGAAATTTCGCCTTAACGTGGGACAATACGAACTATGAGAAAGAAGTGCGTGAAAGGTGTAAATTGATCGAACCTTCGTAGAGAAAAATGAAATGTTAGGTCAAGTTAATGCAAGCATGAAAGATAATAGACAGAAAAAGAGGACTCTAAATAATCCTAGCTTAACAACTGTTTCTGTCGAATTCTCTTGGGTGCGCTATCACGAAATACGCAACCCTCTGTGAATCGGGTTCCAATTTAGCCAAATTATAAAACCGGGGAGCCGTTCCAATACTAAATAGATAATATGAGTCTTCAAATCGCCACTTCTCTGCTCGCTATGTTTGAGCTCTGCTCGCTTACCGAAAAACTCGTAAATATTCGCATCTCGCGAGTACAGTTATACCTCAAAAAACTGGTATATATCTTTCACTATATTCAATACTACCAACTTCCTTTTCTGATATGAGGTAAGATTGATTAGATCGTCTTCATATAAGGCAACTTTTGTTGCTTCAACTCGTAAGGGAGACAAGGAAAGAAGAGGGAAACTGAGGTGCCCGTGCGGGTCAACACGCTTTGCTTTCACGTTCGTAATATTGTTCTTATCTGTAGACTAAAAGCTAAAACTATTACATGTGAACACGACGTACAACACCAAAATAGAATTCGCAATATTAAAGTAACAAAATTTTCCCTGTAAGCACTCGCCTAGTACTTCCAAACAAAATGCCATTTTTGGCATCTCTTTTCCAGTGCTGCCATCTTTTTTATGCCAGTTGCTTCATCTATATGCCACGCAAATGATCACTAAACCTTTCTTTCTTCATCAAAATTAGTTAGTATAAAAAAATTCACTTCCCTAAGCTTTTTGGCATAGAATTTAATTTTACATGTCAAGATAAGATTAAGCGACTATCTCTGTATAAATTTTCCCTTTAAAAGAAATTCTATCCACCTGAACCAGAACTACATTTTGTCAAAATCTATCAACTCTTCTTTTATGCGAGTAATAGGTTATTTATATATTACAAAAATTTAAATTTTCGGCACTTCGAAGTACTTTCTTAACCTTCCTACGCACAAAAAATGTGGAAAGTGCTCATATGTGTCCTAACACTTTATTTCTAAGTTTTTTTGTTGGTAGTGCTTGCAGGTGCCGCAGCTGAATCGAATGAAGCGCGATGTGAGAGTCTAACGCTCGTCGCCTTCTTAAAGGAGGAGGACCCTATATCGGTCGCTGTAAACCAGCGACTTCACGTAACGCATAGAAGCTATATCACACCACCGTCTCATTGACGCCAAAGCACGAAGAAAAATCAACGCCTTCAAAACTAGGCCAAAGCCGGTAAACATGGTCAGAGAGCTATCTACTGACCACAGCTGCTAACAAATAAATTGGTTGCTCATATATTCACATATAGTATATCTGATCCCTTTATATCTGTATAGAACATAGGGCCTCAACAAATTGCTTCCACTAGTGCCTATTTTGCGCTAGTATTTTTACTTCACTCCCTGTTCATGCTGCTCAATAAATCCTGCAATACTGCAACCCTGTTACTCCTTTTACTCCTTTTAAACTCTGTTTCAAATACTCAGCTGATGCTTAGCTCAAATATTGCGGCTTTTTTGCCTGGTTTGCATTTGCTGGAAATGAGATTTTAATGAGTTTTTCAACGGCAATTTAACGGAAGAAATCAGTGAAAGTGGCCTATTACTAAAATATATAAAATTAAAGTGGATTGTGACCGAAATTTCAAAGCGGAGGCCAGTGACAAAACGATTTGTTTCCAAACGTTATATATTTTTTACATCTGCAGATGCAGAAACATTCAATAATAAAATGCGCTATACAATAATCCCTGCATTGCGGCAAAATAAATTCTGATAATTTAATAAAAAATAAAAAATTTGTGATTTTGCTTACTCTTTTTCTTCCAACACAAATTTTGAGAATGCTGAATTTTTATGTTATTGCGCCCATGCAACGTCAAAGCGTTCCGAAAAGTTGCAACATTTTTACATCGAAAATGTTGCATTGCATCGCGGACAAGCCCATAACCTGATTAATTCATTATTCCACCAGCACGCCCCACAGCGAGCTTTTGTGGGCACACTGGCAACATATTAATGGCTTCTTAATTTTCTCCATAAGCAGATAGCCAGAGCAAAAAAATAGAAAGAACATATTTTTGGCATTAACCTAAGTAATGGGTGCCTTTACTTGAGCCATGATTAGGCGCGATTTGTAGTGAATTAAAAATATTCATTTAGTCGGATCATTTACAGTTGTTTTCTTTGTTTAGCTGAAATCGTGCAGAAATTGTTTACGCTTAATATTTTTATTATTGCATATTTTTAGCGTATTTTTAGCTTTGAAAAAAAGTTCAAAAAGAAATACTTTTATTTTTTGGCAAGCATTTAATCCATGCCACAGAAACCTGTGCCTTTTTTCTTTTTTTGTTTCAATTTCTGCTTCATAACTCATTGTGTCACAGTTTTAAATACGAAGAAATGCTAAAAATACTACTTAAATATAATATCACGTAGGACATTATAATACCATAGAAAAAAGTGAAAGCAGTAAGCAAGCTGGACTATGTACACACAAGCCGGCCGAACAAACCAAACAAAAAAAAATTAAAAGAATTGAAGAAAAACAAGCTTTGTATGAAAATAAATCTTTACGTATACATCTCTCTATAATAATAATAACGCTAATTTCTATTCTTAAGTTGCAAACAAATGATCTGCCACGAAAATGTGCATACAAAAGTGCGAAATTGTAACAATGGACGAATACAAGCATATATCACCATTCTACGTGGCTAAAAAATATGAATTATATTTACACATACACATAAATATTTTTGTTTTTTAATTCCGGTGTATACCTCATATGTAAAGGGTGATCAGATTGAAGGTACTTTTTTCAATAGAGATTTTTTGACTACTGTCAAACTAAATACATTTTTTTCAGTATTTATTGACCTTTTATCATGGAAAAACTTAGGCTTCAACAACGTTTACAAAATCGTACAATTGTATCACGAAAATCGACTCTCTGTAAAAAGTGTTCATCGCGCGCTCGGGCTAACTTATGGTGTAAACCGTTAGCGATGAGGCCCAGTTTTGGCTCAATGGGCTACATCAATAAGTAAAATTGCCGTATTTGGGATGAAGAGCAAGCTAAGGCCATTCAAGAACAGCCATTACACCTATTGAAAACAACCGTTTGGTGCAGCCAATGGGCTGGAGGAATCAAATGACCATATTTTTTCAAAGACGAGGCTGGCGCCAATGCAACAGTGAATAGCGAACGCTATCGCGCCATGCTAAACGACTTTTTTATGCCAGAAATAGAAGCCGGTGATCTCTGCAACATTTGGCTTCAGCAAGTCAGCGCTACTTGTCAAACAGTCCGTGAAGCAATGGATTTATTGCGTCGCACAGTGCGGCCGATTCCTGGCCAAAAGTCGAAAAAAAAAGTTTCTAGATAGAGTTTTTTTGTCTTTGGGTTGGCTACAGTAATGCCTTGAGTAGTGAAAACCCTTCATAGCAACGTCCTGTACCCTAAGTATCCTCTGTATTTTCAGTCGCAACGTGGCCTTCGTTTGAGCATCGTATTACTGTCGATGAATAGTGAAAGTTGTACACATTTGAAAGATTTTGTAATGGAGTAAATTGAACAAAACCAAATGGAATCATCTTCGGAAGGTTAGTAAAATACGAGAAATCTTTAGTACATATCAATACCTCGACACAAAATTTTTAGCGGCAGCAATACGTAGATACATTTTTTGCAATTTTTTTTATAAAATTTAAGTTTTCAAACTGTATAGTAATACAACGCCGTCATATGCTGCTTTGAAACCTATTAAAGGTTACTCCAAAAAGTAATGGTTACTGAATAAAACAAGATTCAGCTGCTACCACTTGCTACCTTGCGACCCCGAAAACATATAAATTTACATGCATCTTGATTATGTTCTTGAATACACGCTATTTCACGTGAGGGGGTGGCCAATAGGGGTGGAAGGGGGTGGATTTTCAAAATTTTAAGATCAACTTGAATCAATTACTTAATTTTTTGAGTTTTGGCCAGCTTTGCGGGAATCGGCCGCACTGTGCGTCGTCGTTTCGGTGAGCAATTTATTGCTCGTCTCGGATCAGTGGATTGCCCACCAAGATCGTGTGATATCACACTTTTGGAATTTTATTTGTGACGGTATGTAAAGCCTAAATGCTTTATGGATAAACTAGCTGCGATTGAGGCATTGGAAGCCAACATTACTAAAGTTATTAACGGGATACCGACTGAAGTCCTCCAGCGAGGTCATTCAAAATAGATGTTTACGGATGGCCGATTTACGGCGCAGTTGCAGCCAACATTTGAAAAGGAATATCTTTAAAAAATAAATGTCTTGAATGGTTCTACATAAAACCAATAAAGATTGCCCAATCAGTTTGAATTTTCGTTGTTTTATTGATCACCCTTTATCTTGCTAATACTGTAGCATTGTTGCTGCGCACGTATCACTCAAAAAGTTGACAATTTCTTCTTTTTTACGTATTAAAAACGTTTCAAAATACTTTTGGAAGTATTTTGGCAAACTGATGAAACGAATGTTCACGATGATATTCAAAATCGGTGCACGCTTTCACATTTTCGCGATATGTATGTACGTGTGTATGTTTATATTTATTCAGATATTATATTCGCATTTGTGCAAGGATATTAAGAAGAAAAACATCTCATTAAATTTGATGGTATTCTAAAAAGTAAAAAATAAAGAATTGATGTGCATATCATATGTGTGTGTGTATTTGACGGTAGACCTTAAAAAATAATATCATTAAATCATGCATACTATGTGCCGTATGTGTGTGTATTTGTATTACTGAACCAACATTTTTGAAAATCAACTAGGAAAAAATTGCTAAAACTTGGCAAACTCTTGCATATAGAAATCCAAAAGATGTAAAAAATATTGCGTATGTATGCAGCGCGTATGTATGTATTTTTCTTAAAAGCGAAAATGCTTTGATTTTTGATTTCGTTTAGCGCGGCAAATCCACAAATCCTAATAAAAATTATTAAATTAGCTTTATTTTTAACTTTTGATCTAACGAATTCCATGAATCATTTAATTATGTGGTTGGCGCCGATTAAATTATAATGCAGCATCAACAGCGGCAACAACAACATTAGCTATTCCCATTTATTTGATAAATTTAGCCAACAACTGTTTGACGAATTTTAACAAATTTTCTTTTAAAGCTAAATTTGTCAGGCTCAGTAAAGACATCTGACTGCAAACATTCCGAGCCCTTTACTTTATACAAGGTGGCGCAAAAATAATCATTCAATTTTGTTTTTGATATTTTTACTAAATAAAAGCGAAAGGGATTTTGAGTGCTGGAAATCTTTATTTTCACCTTTACGCGCTCCATAGCTTCTCTGTTTGTATTCTGCAGCTGTCTATTAACAAGCACGATGGAGAGAATAATAAGGCGGTCCCAGCGAATTTGACAGAATCACTGTGTGACGTCGCACTTGTGCACTTTATTCGTGTGTTGTTTGTTTAATTTCTCTTCTTGCAGTCTTGTTCGCATTTTCACATCTCTCTCATGCAACTGCACCAATGCGACGTTCAGCAATCTCTGACGGCCGCAATATTGCTTCTGTTATTATTGATTTACAAGTGTCAAATGTGATTGACCCAACACGCCATTTGCAAAAATTTGTATCCTTCAGTTAGGATGATTAATTTTGTGCCACCTTATAGTAGATGGAATAAAGGGATTGAGCTATTCTCACCCCAACCCAAATCAACTCTTCATCTTTTGCCTAGCCTTATCCTATTTCGGGTCGGCTCTCCTTGCGCGATATCTCCAGGCCATACGGTCCTGGGTCGTCTCTTCACTCATGCTTCTGCATCGCATGTCATTTTTTATAGTATTTTTACATGTTTTTGATGGTCTGCCTAGTCTTCTTTTTAAAACACCCATCTGTAGAATTTACCTCACTGCGTGGTCCTCTGGTCCTCTCATAAGATGACGGAACCAGCGAAGGCGAGTTTCTTGAAGTTTTGCGCTAATTGGAGCGACTTTGCTGTTACCAAGAATATATATAATTGTTCTTTATCTTATTCAACAGTATTACGCCACTGGCTCACCTCAGCATCCGCATTTCTGCCAAGTGCAGTTTCTGTTCAAAATTGCGTGATATAACTTTTGAATTCGGTATGTAACTCCTCGCTCGAAAATATCACCTTCACGAACATGCGAACCCAAGTATTTAAAACTATTCACCTTTTTGATAAAGGTATCGATTGTTAGAGCTGACCAATCGCAACTCGCTGCTGCAAAACGAAACTCGGCTTATTCGTAGTCCGTTAGATTCGAGGGCATGTACCTACTGCTTCAGATTTTCTTGAAGAATGGCTTTGTCGCGTGCCCGCTACATCGTCGACATACAGCAATGTCCAAGGGTGATTGCCCTGAATGCCACGTCTAAGACAGTTCATGATCAGATTAAATAGAAGAGGGCTTAAAACTTAAAGTTGATGTGCTCCTACATTTACATAGAAGATTCTGGTCAGACCGCTCGTACGCAGGCGAACGCTTTTTCGAGATCGATGAAAACTCCAGATTTTCTTTATGTGAAATTAACTGATTGCACAATTTATCAATGGAGTTCTTGTATGGTAAAGTGCACTCAATTAATGCCTTAGTTAATTTTTATTGGACCTTAATGTGGTCTATCGTGCTTGACCGACAGCCGAATTGGAGGCTTCTAATGAACACTTCTTAGGCTTTTAATCCCATATCACTAATGGATGTAAAGTCACGCTACCTACACATAGGTGAGTGAGTATTTACCTTGCGAGAGCTGTGCATTCGACGGACGCTTATTTCTACTAGTCTTAGTTTCGTGAAATGCTAACGAAGATGACTAAACCCCGTATATTATTCATAAATCCGCTCTGCCTATGTTTACAAACCTAATTGATGCTCTTTTAGAAAGAGGGATACATTAATTAAGGTGCATGCCTGTAGATAGTATGAGATGAGCCTCTAAGGCAAATTAAAGTGAAGCCTAATGATTAAACGTTTTTAGTGGAACATTAGCGATCAATTAGAAATGTAGAATATTCAGACAGCAGTACGTACTAAGGGAAATACTTTAATAAAAAAATACCTTAATTCCATCTATGAATCACTTTGTTTATTGTAAAGATTATAATTACATGTAATATTTTTCTGGCATCACGAAACCCTTCTCTGTTTCACAAGCAACAAAAACCGCCCAAATAGCGACGATGCCATGCGATTAAAGTCTCCAAACTAGAGTGCAACGACCATCTGTAACATAGCAGATTTAATCAACCGGGATATTTGATCATAAGCCAGCTAAACTATATACTTTTATATACAACACAACTGGAAGAATTCTATTTGGTACTCGTAGAAATTGAGCTTTGATAGTCGAAGACTGCGATAAACCCAATAATGAAATAATGAAAGTAATTATAAGAAGGAAGCATATATCTTCGATAAATGAAGTTAATACCAAATCCACAATATTCATAAAAGATTGAAGGACAAAAGTTGAGAATTAGAGTGAGATGACCACGTTTTTATTAGTCATCTTACTATCAGCTAAAAATGTTGTGTCCTTCCACTCGTTTACAGCCTACTTCAAGAAGATGAGACAGCTGCTTAGTAAGTTATCTCCTAAGCTCACTTTTTTCACTCAAATATTAGTTTAGCGAAAAAGAAATCATTTATTTTCTTTGTAGATGGTTGTAGTGATCGATATCTCTTCAAGTATCGAGCAAACAATATGAAGTTTATGCTCGTTGTCAAGGCGACATTTCACACTAAAAAAATCGTTTGCTGTTTTTTGTTAACAATGGAAGTAAACAAATAGAAAATGCAGTACATTTTACAGTTTTGCTTTGATAAAGGCGAAAATGCAAGCCAAACCGCTGAAATTGTGAATGGTGTCGATACTGTAACATCTAATTACGTGCAATTTCGGTTTGATGTTAAATAAAATGTCGATAATGTCGAAAATGGCAATAAAATCACAGAAATCCTCGAAGTTGACCGGTATGTAAGTAATCTTGAGTTTGGACTCTTACAGTTAAATAATTCATTTCAACAGAAGATATAGAAAAGAACAATAATTGAAAATTCCACGTTTTCAAAAGTGCGCAAGCAAAAAGCTCACAACGAGCATTGTGGAGAGTTAAAGTAATACAAATAGCGTATAATTCTGTTCCTAGTTATCAAATGAAAGCTTGTTTCAAAATTTGTACCTACAGCTTAGCTTTGTCTAATGAGTGTAACTCATTATAGCACTTCGTCCAAGCCCTTAGTAAACCTACAGGTAAGATAGAGCTGGTTTGGGCTGAGCGTGTATGCCCTTCTTCCGGCCGCAGCCGGCCGAGATATCTCATTCTTCTTTGCACTACAGCATTACATTCGAGAAGAAGGTGTGCTGGAGTCTCCGGAGACTAGTCGCCGAAACGACATGAGTCAGGGGATCATAATATGCCTGTAAGAACGCCCGTGAGCATTCTCTGTTCGACCTTAGTGAGGGTTATGAGTTGCCTGAACCTTCTATGATTGTATCCACCCAGTAAAGGTTTCTCCTGACGTAGCCCCATAATTTGGTGTCAGCCTACGTCTCTTAGTCTTAGCCCTTCACTGCTAAGCTGCTCCTTGATGGTGTGTTGTCCCATAAGAAGGAAGAGCTCGAGTCCTATAACTTTTTCTAGAAAACGTTTAAATGTTTTGTGGTATTTCTTTAGCTGCATGAGAACTATCGACATGGATAACTATGCATTTGAAGCTGAGAATGGCAAACTGTGTAGACATTTCTATTGGATAAGGTTTGGCAAGTCATCATGAATAGTTTAACGCCAGAACAAAGCTTCAAAATTGTGGAAATTTACTTGTTCGCGTAGTTCATAAAGCACTGGCGACATCATCGGTCCTTATTTCTTTCGAAATGAGGACAGAGCTGCCGTTGCGGTGAATAACGAGCGATATCGAGTTTCCATAAATTAATCAGTGAAACATCGGCGACATTCGGTTTCAACAAGAGGGAAAACTTGCCCTTCAGCGTGCGTAACAATCTATTTATTGGAATATTCAAGCCACCATTGACACCATACGGCCAGATTTATTGCAAAAAGTAATCAAAAATTGGACTGCTCGAATGGGCCAAGTGACTCGTAGCCACGGCGGGCACATGCTGGATACCATATTAAAAAGTAAATGCCAAGAAATTATAGAGCAGATGCTAATAGTCAGCATAAATAGTCATCATTCCAAGAATATTTTATTTAATATTAGCAATTTAAGTTCTCAAGGTCTTCAAAACCGATACGAAAAAATGTATAAAAATGTATAAAATTAAAGCTATCTAAAATATTCTAGCATGTTTTATTAATGTTCTTTTTCAATTTTTAAATAATTTAAAATAATATATTAACAAACAAATTCGACTTACCGCATTTTCTAACTAAACGAACTCCATTCGGTTTTGCCATTTGCTAACTAGTGTTCATTTAATGTTATTTGGAATTGTTTTTTTCGCGTATTAATTCTATCATGTAAGATGATGTTGTTGTTGCCAGATTTCATGATGACATCCTTAATGTGTTTCCAAACTATTTGCCATGAATTGATGGTAAAAAAAAATAAAAACTAACAAATAAAGTACCCTAAACACAGGATGTATGCGTGTTTGTGTAGGGTACATAAAATTTAAAACATGGAAATCATGTCTAGTTGTTGTGGTTGTGTAGTTGTTATTGTTGTTTTTGTTGTTGTTCCTGTTGTTTTGTTGTTAATGACGCTTAGCTGAAGTTTTAGAAAACGGCTTCATAGAAAGCCCACAGTAAAATCAACAAGAAGACCAGGATAAGGAAGGTGGTAAACAAACTCCTCGCTTCATTCATTTTGTTGCTGTTGTTTTTCGTTTAAGCTGTAGGTCATGGGTGAAATATATAAAGAATTTATTAGATTTTTACGCTAATTTTGGTATGAATTTTTTTTTCTGTTTTTTGGAAATCAAATAGAGTTCTTTAAAAATGCTTAACACTAAACTGAAAATATTATATAACAAGCAATAAATCACTATTTGATTTTTTTTTTTGTAATTCCAATTTGAACACGCATTTCTTCTAAATCCTTAATATACATGTGTGGCCATATACTTGTATAAATTTTCTGTATGATAATATTTATTTTTTGATATTTAGCAATCACGCACCGCTAGCGGTAAATGGTTTAATTGATCGGAGCACACCGTTCGTACCGAATGCCTCTGAAAAACTGGCAATCGCATCTGCAAGAATTCTCCACAATGACCAGGCCGATTAGCGTCACAGTGCACGGAATCGTATCGAAATTGAATCAAAAGTGTGCCGGCAGCAGAATGAATTACATACATACATACATAAGTTCGTATATACAACTGTACACATATTAGAATATATACATACATTCATACACACATACATATAAGCGCATATTAGAACTCATAAGTTTATGTAAGAACATATGGACTAGATGGATATAGCCAAAAATATGTGCGTACATAGGTATTTACAAGCATACGCATATAAATAATTATGTATCTCAACAGCGCCTACATACATCTGTACTATACATACAAACACACGAATATAGAAACATACAAATATGAGGGGATCATTGGCGAGCGTTCGCTGCTTTTCAGCAGATCCGCAAAACTCTCCGTGTGTCCAAGTGCGTGTACATGCCGTTTGGAATACGGATGAATGCCTACCCCCAATAGCGTTGACGGCGGCGTCGGATGTGTGGTGATGGTTGAGGAGGCTCTGTGCGATTATTGGCACGGAATCGTTCGGTTTGGTTTTGTGTGGGCGCAAATGATCTTCATGCTTGTTGTTGGAATTGAATTTTTGAAATCAAAAGGAAAGGAACATTATTTTTATAGATAAATATTTAGGCATATATGTATGTATGTGTGTATTATCTACTGGCAGTTTCGCATCATTGACTTGTAAAAAGTATTTTTAACCAAAATAAAATAATTTATACTTAAAAGTAAAATTTAACTGAAGCAAATTCCTTTGACAGCGCTATATACGAGGAGTGTTCAAAAAATGAGTTGAATTTTCATTTTTCTCAAAAAATATTTATTTATTCATCAATTTCTGTTTTATCTGCTTCAAGGTAGTCTCCCTTGGATATAATACACTTGTGCCAGCGGTTTTCCTATCCTCGAAGCAGTTTTGATATGCTCTTTTGTCCTCTTGAGCTCTTTCAGCAATTCGATTTTTATCTCCTCAATCGTCGCAAAACGTCGTTCTTTCTGGGTCTCTTCAATCTTGGGAGCAGGAAATAGTCAAAGAGGACCAAACCTGGTGAATACGGTGGCTGAGGCATGCTAACGGTGTTGTTTTTTGCCAAACAATCTCTCATAAGCAAAGATGAGTGAGCAGGTGCATTATCCTGATGCAAAAACTATGCATTTTTTTCCACAATTTCGAGCGTTTTTTGGTATTGCTCCACGAAAACCGCGCATAACTTCAAGGTAATATTCCTTATTTACCGTACGACCTTGTGGTAAGAACTCTACCACTACGTCATGATAATCGAAAAAAAATGAGCAAAATCGTGACATTTGATCGAACTTGCTTGCTTTTTTTGGTCTTGACTCTTCTGAGCCATATATGCCCATGATTCGTCAGCAGTTATGACCCTTTTAAGAAAATCTGGATCATCGTTGACGTCATTTAACAATTCCTGAGCGATGCTCATGCGCCGTTGTTTTTGTTCAAAATTCAGCAATTTTGGAATGAACTTCGCTGCCACACGCTTCATGAGCCAACCGATATGCCGACATCCTCAGCAACTTCTCTAATTTTGATTCGACGATTCTCCATAACAATTTTCTTTACTTTCTCAACATTTTCATCGGTTGTTGATGTGCTGGGGCGTCCAGAGCGAGCGTCGACCTTCACATCTTCTCCAGCTTCTGTGAAAAGCTTGTACCAGTTGCAAACATTTTTTGACTCCGAGTACTCTCACCGTATGCCACTGTCAACATTTCAAGTGTTTTTGAGCATTTAATTGCATTTTTTATACGAAATTTGATGCAACTTCTTTGATCCATTTTTTTCGATAGCAGCAAATCGCCGAACACGCAAAACACTTGTCTTACTTATGCCTCTCACATATTGCTAAAATCGTGAACATACCTTTCTTCGAGGCGAGTGTACCAACATAAAAAAAAATAATAATCGAAAGTTCAATGTACATAGCCCGCGAAATTTTAAAATTCAGCTTACTTTTTGAACACACCTGGTATGTATGTATGTAAGTTTACTAGAGTTGCTGCTAAATTTTTGCCACATTCATGCAGTGTTGATTGCTGATGGTCGCTCATTAAGGGAAATAGTACAATGCCGGGAAATTTGCCGTTAGACTGTAGTTAATTTTCATAAACGACGAAATATAATATAAAAGTTCCAAAGGTTACAAAAAGGCGGCCTAATCTACTTTCGGATAGAGAAGCTCGAGCAATGGAGCAATTATTGACTCATCAAGTAGCTAAAACACACAGGGGAGCCGCACTAAAGGTAAAATTGTCTGAAAAAAGCTGGTTGGAGGCCGCCATCAAGCCATAAAAGTCAGGGAACGTCAAAGAGAAGTTCACATTCACAAAAATCACAAATACTGGAATGCTGACGACTCGAAAAGCGTGATATGGTCTGCTGAGACCCGTGTTAACCGTTTTCTGTCGGATGGGAAGCAATATTGCAATATTAAGCTTGGCGGTGATAGCCTTATGGTATGGGACTGCCTCCCGTTGTGGCATATTGGTGCATTGCTACGATTATTCGGGATAATGAAAACTGAAGACTATTTAAATATTATATCTTACAGACCAATTTGCCGGATTTTGTTGACCTAAGCGCATTTCCAACAGAAGAGGTTATATTTCAGCAAGGCGAGAACTTGAAATATACCGCTAAAATTTTTTCAAAAGCAGATAAAAAAGTGAGGACTCCTAGCTTTTCGAATGGCCAGCATAGAGTCCAAATTTAAACCGGATTAAAAATGTGTGGGTTATTCTAGAGAATCGACTGGCTTATGGCGAAATGGTCTCAAAGAACATTGATGAGCTATCGTCAAGAGTTCAGAAGGAATGGCGCGATCTTGCACACTCGACTTTTCAAAAACTGGTCGAGAGCATGCCAAGACGTACTATATAGTAAATAGCGACATTAAGGCTAAAGGTCAGTGAACAAAATATTAATACTGAGTTTTATGTAAGAAAAGTAATCACCGAAAAAATTTTTGTTATTTTTGTAATATCTTTTTTATTTTGAAATTTTTAAATTAAATGAATACCTTTTATTTTTTAAAAAATGAAGCGTTCAACCTGAAAATTTGATAGTATTATTTTGAAATATGTCTCTACAGACAAATGAAAAATGCATGAATGTGGAAAACATTTAACCAGTTCTGCCCGTCACTGTATATCCGGATTACAGAACAAGAACTAATAGCTAAGATAAGAAGCATCAAGGTAATTCCTAAAGCGCTCAGTCTAAAGAGCCCATTGCATTTGAAGGTCTGGAAAGTAAAAGGATTTATAGACAGGAGGAAAAGAGAGAAGTGACTAGGATAGAATAGAGAGAGACAGACATAGCTAGTCCTGAGAAAATGTTCCATATTGTTTGGCAAATCTAAAAATACGTATATTACTCATTCTCACGGCATCAGAACCCAAAATTCGTAGCCTTGCTCTAGAAAAGGCAGGACACTCACAGAGAAAATGATCAGTGCTGTCCGACTTCTTTAAGCAAGACAGGCAAATCGGGTCCTCAGTGATTCCAATGGTGGTCATACGCTGACACCATGGGATGTGTCCTGTAATTATTCCGGCCATCAACCGAATGCATTTCTTACCAAATTTTAAAAGAAAGTTTGACAGTTTTCTGTTCGGGCTTGTCACAAATTGCATACATAATCACTAATTCAACTCATGATTCCTATAGAACTGTTAATCGATTATTGTCGCCGATCCGCAGTTGACCAATTCGTTGGCAATTTCATTTCCTTGAACACCGCAGTGTCTTGGAACCCATATAGGTACAAGCTTATTCCGTCTTGCAACAGACGCCTTCGGCTGAAGAAGCCTGATATGTTCACTATACTCGCTTTATCGGAATTCTTAATTGGTTTACCTGCTATTATTTTGTGAGTCCAAGACTGATTTAACAACAAAAAATTGTATTCTCGCTTTTATTTAGCTATATTTTTATATTTCCACCTCAGTTAGAGGTAATCTTCAAGAAATCTTGGCTGTGCCTTGTGGGAAATCTCATTTTTTAGCATTATTTTTTAAAATATCAAAAATTTCATGATGAAGATATGTACCATACTTGTAAGGTTTAGCAGTCCTTGCAAACACGCGAAGGTGATAATCTCACCATGTAAATAGAAAACTAGGTGAACAAAAATATATCCAAAATGAAAGCAACTATACTGACGCAATACACATATCTCACAGCAATGTTTTGCTGCTGCTCCCACGCATGTTTTGCTTCAGTCTGTACTCTTACACTAATCTAGCATAAATAGAGTAATTGTGAAGGGCTACATTGACCTGGTGAAGAATGATTCACCTTCGGTAGCTGATAGCCCTTATTTCCACACGTCTTTTTGTCAAAGAAATGGAATCCTATCACTAAGAATTAAGCATTCCTCGTTCCTCGAATTGCAATGTATGCTTTGCACTGTTGCTTTTCATACCAATCAAGCGACTATTCGCATCGAAATACTTACATACATATTTTAACATAACTCAACTTGTTTTAGAAGACTAATTTACTTCTCAGTGGAGTTTGCATCCGATCGTAGCAAGATACCCAGAGGATACTTGGGCTAAGCCTGGAAGTGGTGAGCTGCTTGAACCGTATGCAGAAGAATCGTCCTGGAGTTAATGGCGATCACGGACTTTCCCCACTTACGTGGGCTTCTACACATGGAACCATCCTCCGATCACAGCAACAAACGATGCCAACCTGGAGATAAACCGACGAATCACGCTTGCTAATAGGTGTAACTATGGTCTCAGTAAGCAAATGTGCAGCAGAGATCTCTCTCGCCCGACAAAACTAACTCTCTACAAGCCGCTCATCTTACCCGTGCTGCTCTATGGCACTGAAACATGGGTTGTGTCGCAGACAGAAAGATACCACGAGAAAGAGATACTACAGAAAATCGTCCGTCCTCTTCGTGGTGGCGCTGACTACTGCCGCCAAGTGAACCACGAGCTATATGAGCTCTACGACTATGTGGACATAATTAAGCGTCTCAATATTCAGCGCTTGCGCTGGTTGGGCCGCGTCGAGCATATGGATTCAGAAGCTCTAGCAAAGAAGATGTTCAGATGACAAGTTAGATGACAACGACGTAGGGGAAGACCATGTCTCCGGTGGAAGGGCCAAGTAGAGGGAACCCTATAATCAGGAGGGATCGCTAATTGGAGAAGGCGTGCGCAAAGTAGAGACGACTGGTGAGACATGTTGCAGTCGGCCTTAATTCGCGTAATCGGCTGTGGTCCTTGATGAGGCCATATAAGTAAATAAGTATGTATGGAAGTATTTTGCTTGGTAAATAAAAACAAATATTGTTCGCAGAATTGATTCATATCACAAGTCAAAAAGCAGTCCTCGTATTTGTAAGTATGTATGTACTTATATATTTATAATCTAATATGTTCTTCCTCGAATTATGACCGCTTTTATCGCTCGTACAAAATAACATGTTCAATAATAATATGTATCTATGTATGGATGTTAGAACTAATGTACCATTTTTTGTGTACAATACAGTGAGAACATGAGAACCACTAGGATTTTGGACCAAGCGTGCTTCAACACTCATATACGGAACACATGAAGTGTTTACATTTAAAATTGTAATTATATATTGCACTGTATTTTACAAGATTTTTGATTATTTTTACAGATTTACGTACATATGTATGGAGATGCACCCTCTAGAGAAAGTTTGAACAGTGAAATGATTGAACACAAGTACGATATAGACAATTGCGAACCACTTCAAATAGCGGTTAATCACATCTGTTTCCAGAATATGACAGCGTCAACGCTAATTCTGACGAATTACGAGCATATAACGCTATGTGATGACTATAGCTTTTGAGTACATTTTTAATGTTTGAATGGTTTTCTATTCATTATTTGAGTACAAAGTAATAACGATAAATGTGTAACATTTAGATTTCATTAAAACAAAGTTAGTGAAATTTATAAATTTTAAACTATTATAATTGTTATATTAAATTATATGAAAACCTTAGAATTTATTTGCTTCTCCCCTTTTGAATGACATAGCGACACACTGCCCTATCGCCCATAATTCCTGCTGTCAGTATACCTACGATAGTTCTGCTTTCTTTTCTGGACGGGAAAAGTTTCCGGACCGTGTGGTGATCACAATTGGCCACCGAGATCTTGTGATTTAACACCTTGTGACTTTTTTCTTTGAGGCCACTTGAAAGAGAAGGTCTACGCCAACAGCCCAGGGTCGATTCAATACCTCACAGATGGAATTCGGGAGGCTATCGAAGTCGTAGTGCAGCCACTTTGCAATTCGGTTATGGAAAATTTCAATAAAAAGATATTGTCTTGTAAGCGTGGTCGTGGTGGGCATTTGCCTGATGTTATTTTCCTTTATTAATGGCAAACCTCCCTCTTAATAATGAAATAAATATCCGATCACTTATATTAAAAAATAGCATTCAAAATAACGCCTCTGTTTGGAAAACCCTCTATTTATGTTGGAATTGCTCGATGCCTTTGCTAGTGCTACCAGAAAGACTTCTGCTTGAAAAATACTGCAGTGGTCAGGGAGCTTAATTGGCCTCTGACTTTGTGCAATAAATCCCTGCAGCTACTCCGTTCATCATTTTCGAGCCGTCACTAAATATATTAAGCATATTGGGACTAGGCTCCATACTTCTTTTCCACCCCTCTTCCTCTATTGTTGTTCGGAATCTTTTCACCCAATTGTAGTTCGGACTAAGAAAGCGCTCAAACTTATTAGAAGTTTCCAATTGCTGCCTCGAGGCAAGCACAATAAACCACGTTAGAGGTCGCAGTGCACTATGCGTCAATAAAAATAATAATAATGGTGAAACAAAGCCCCAAGCGATTGGAAAGTATGAGTAAAATTCTGGTTACATTCTAACTAGAAACGGACCAGTTCGCTACTATCAAATTTTCCAGCACGGTGTAGATGTTACTTATATGTACATAGTCACATGCATGCTTCACTTATGGACACCACTGAGCATATTCATACATACGTGTGTACATATGGTTGTATGCACTTTGGATGGCCATCTCTATCACTTGTTGTTAGCATGATACAGCAACAAACTGGAATTTCTAATTTGTTTATAATGGAACGTGTGAAAGAAAAACAAAATTCATGCAAGCCTTTTGATTAAGCTGCCTTTAGTCACTTTTCAATGAACGCCTTTCAACGCAATGTTTTTATGGATTCCCATTAACAATTTATTTATATTCCATTAGTGTTTATAAAACTTGACAAATTGAGTGGTGAATGTTAACTGCTTGATTTCTCACAATTTCCCAGCAAGCTATCAATAAGTTAAGGGGAAATAGAAAAAGTATGCGTGCTTATAAATGCTCTACAGGCCAGTTTACTGCTTATACCTGTTTATATGTATGTATATATATTGGAAAATTAACGTACTCGAATTATTTACCAATGGAAAAGTATGTTAACTCGATTTTTAACTATAGCAAAGTGACTTAATGACAAGTTTTAACAACTTATTTGTTTCTTATTAAAGTTTAATCATTTTTGTATGAAAATATATTTCATTTTCCATCAAAAACCATATATTACAAATACGAGCTTCAAACTTTGTGCAAATTAAAAAAATTTGCATTCAAATTTTTTGATTTTTTTTTTTGCATAAAGCATTAACATGTTTTGTAAAATTTTTGGAGGAATTTCGAGTATGCACAGTTATAGTGCAAGAAATTTTGGTATAATAATGTGCAAGTTTGAAGTGGCTCAAATTTTTTTCTTGGGACGGTATCGGGTGTTCTTCAATATAAACCAAATTTCGAGCATTCGTTATATGAAGAAAATCCACAAGACGCCAACAAAAAAGTTTTATGAAATCAACACGATTTTTGAGTCAATTCAATTGGGTGCTAATTTACTTTATCGAATTTCATCGGGCTATAAAGAAGGTTAACGAGATTGTTTACAATTTCCCGAAATTTCGACTTCAGAAACGTTCAGTTATAATTTGTATCAGGTACACAACAAAAAAATTGTAACTATATTAGATCTGGTTCTCTAATAACGACGATAATCATGATTCCGAAAATCATTCGGTTTAGAAACTGGTCGATAAGCTGAAGCGACCATATTTTTTGGCGGCGTCCATCAAATAGGTCTGCCACCATGGAAGTTCCACGATTGAACAACACGGGCAAATATTAGAGCTGTATTATGAACGATTTGAAGGTATGGTTATCTCTAAGATCGTACGATTTTCCCTCTCTTAACTTGTTCCTGTAGGGTTCGCTGAGGTCGCAAGTGCATGCCAATGAACGGTAGGCGGCCGATACTCTCAAAGCCAACATAGACTAAGCCATTACTCAAATTCAGGATACAATTTATTGTCCATGTCGATTCTACAATACTGAAAAAATCTGGCAACGTACTGCTACAATAACAACTTTGTCATTTTGCATACATATTGATCCATATAGCCTTTCATATAAAAAAAATAATCTGATTAATACCTCATACACAACTTATTTTATTCAATTACGACTCCTCTTTTTGCTAACCCCTATAAAACATTGAAAAATTGCAGCTTAACAAAATTTGCTTTAGCAGCAACTGGCAGCCGCAGACAATGGCAATCCTATAATGCATTTCTACCACGAGAAAGCTTCAGATAAACGTAATCTACCTTTCAGCAAAAATCAATAAAAATTCAAAAAACTTGACCTCAATCTATCAAATACACATATTTTTGCACTTTTTTTCTGGAAAATGTCCATAACCAAATCCACAAATAAGCGTGAGTTATCATCATAAATAATTTAGCGAAAAAAAATTTAATTATCATGTGAATATATAATTTACCACAAATTAAATCAAAACACCATTCATTAAACTTACCAATTATTCAACTAGACACGACATCTTATGAACTATGCGATTACAGGAAAAGTGCCTGCAATCGATGGTGGTAATTGTTTTGTTGGCTTAAGGCTGCTTAAAAGATGGCGTATAAGAGCCAAAGGCACACCAAAAGTACTGCCAAAATAGAGAAGGTGGACAACAAGCTTCGGACTTCACTCATTTTGAAACTGTAAAAGAAATTAGTTTTATAAATATGGGAATGCCTAAGCGGATTGCGGAGGGTTAGTAGTCTTACAAGTGGCATATGCGGTTTTGTGAGGATTTACTGGGGTATTAGTATCACGGGTTGTAACTCAAAAAACCAGTACGAAACAATATTTGCATGAATTTATTTAAACAAGTTTATAAAAAAGAAATTTTATTATATTCGGTACTGATCGCCATTTAAGGGACAAGCTTTTTTCTGTATATAGTATATGATTATAGTATCTACTACATAGTTCTCACAATAGTGATGGCTGGCTGAAAGTTGTATGATTCAATTGAAAAGAGTTTTACTGAATGTGCGAGAAACTCTCATCGGCGCCATACGTAAGAATTAAAGACGACGTCATCAGTATACCAAAGACATTAGAATACCAAAAGAAAAAAAGGCAAAAAGACCATGATCAAACCTCAAAAAGTAAAAAAACGAAATACAGTAGGTTCTGTTTTTATGCGGCTTTTTTTATGCGGTTTTGAAATAGTGCGGTTTTTTTAAATTACATGTCGACCTATCGGGAATTGTACATATAAACAAGATTCTAAACCAGCTAAGCAAAAGCTCATCACAGATTACATCAGAAATGCTAACCCTACAAGTATGGAACCGCCTGCATAACTATCTAGATCAGACGTGTACATATCCTCAAGTGACGAAAGTGATTTTACGCCAAATCCTAAACGAATGCGCAACATGCGGGTATTGTCTGATTCTATTTCTGACTTAAATTTATTTTTCGATTCTGACGTTTCTTAAATAAAGATATAATTTTCAAAAATACAATATTTTGTTTAGCAATTTTATTTAATTATTTCAGATTCATGCGGTCTATGGAACGTATCTATAGTTATAATATGGGACTAGTGCCCTTTTTTATGCGATTTTATTACAATTATTTCAGATTTATGCGGTTTTAGCATTTGAAACGTATCTATAGTTTTACTATAGAACTAGTAGCTTTTTTTATGCTGTTTCTTGCGGAACGTATCTACCGCATAAAAACAGAACCTACTGTACATGTTTTTTGTATTTAAACTTATTAAATAATGTCAACCTAATATGTCAGGTGGCGCCCTATTGGAAAATTTATAATTTTTGCAAATAGTGTTGTACGTCAATCATATTGGACACTTGTGAACTAGACATGGACACATACGGTCCAAATAAAGATTTTAAGCACTTCTATTTTTCCACAAAAATTTATTGAAAAACAATATTGGATGATTAACTTTGCACATACATCAGGCAAAAGTTTGTTTATTGTATCCACGTGCCTAGAATATGCGCTTGATTGCGACCAAATAGTTGCCTCACAAATTCTTAGGTGCGTTAGTACACTTTCACATCAAAAACGGAGTTCCAGCAAAATTTCAAAAAAATGCTCTTACTAGCATAAAACTCCAGGCTTATAAATATTATATAACATAATATTATGCAGACCCTAGAATAAAATTTGTATTGGCGGAGCCTCACAATGCACAAGACGCACAAAGACGTTTTTACTTCCAGCTCAACATTTCTTAACCCTATCCTTCACAAAATTCGCATCATTATTATGGTTTTAGATATAGAAAGCAGTAAATTTTTATAAAAAAATAATATAAAATAAAAAAATAACTAAATAAATCGTGAAAACTTGTCAATATGTAGTGCTAAATATTAATTTGGAGGTGCGTATGTACTAGGTTTCATAAATGGATGTAATGAGCAAATTAAATACTGATCTTAAGATACGATGTATATCTCCTCAGTCTCCCAACTTGAATCCTTCTAGCGGTGAAACTGCCAGAGATTGGGTATCACCTAAACTAGGAAACCCCAGTGGAAGGAAAGGGAACAAAAGGAAGGAAAGGAAACCAAGATGGGATCTAAGACTGACAACATTATACCAATATTCATTGTCGCGAATCTACACAACAACAGGTTTGGATAACTGATACCATCATATGCCGACCCAAGCAGCGATGGAAGCAATGGTCTGCACAAGACTGTAATGCTAATGAAAATGTTTTTGCATTACCAAATTAGTTAAAATACAAATAGCATTAATTTTCAAATATCAGTAAAATTTGATTGATACAAATCACCAAGGCGTATGAGTAATTTTGAATGAATAATGCTGAAGGATAGTTTAGTATTTCGTTTACTAAAGGCTAGCAAGATATGCAAGTAGAACTTAGATGCTAAATAACAGATTGAAATTGTGTACCATATTTCTATAGTTGCTATAGACTCACAGACTTCTATGTGATCGCTTTGTGATTTTGTGGGCAGTGATCACATAAATTAAATATAATGGAGTAAAATATTTGCTCAATTTTGCTCAGCGCAGTTACCTTTCAAACGACCTTCGGTTCTTCTATGAAATTCCACAAAAAAATTATTTTTTAATATATTTCAGTTTCCCATAAGAATTTGTCAACATAAAATATATGAATAATGAACTCAGCGCATCACTAGTGTAATGAAAAAATTAATTTGCTATAATCGATATGTTTCGTACCTTTTAATGGCAACGTTAAACATATAAATTTCATGAATATAAGAATACATAACTTGACATCTGTGCTTATTATATTGGAAAACAGCCAAAATACTACGAGTTTTATTATAAAAAAAAAATAAATAAATAATTAAAATACTTTTGTAAACTTAAATTATTAATTTTTAGTCAAAATTAGCACATAAAAAAGCCAGCATACGCCCACGCAAATACACGAGCCGGTGAAAGACGCATAAAAAAGAAATTTTATTAAATAATAAAGAAATGTGACAAAAAAACCCAATCCTTTGATATCAAATTGAAAACCGTGTAGTAATAAAAATTTTTTTCGAATGAAAAAATTAAAGAAAGCAAAAAAAAGCATTTAGTTTCATCTACATAAAAAATTTGTTAAGCCAAAAAATATTTACAAACGATATGCAAAAATATATGCTTATATGTAAATGTATGTTTACAAAAATGGCACATTTATTTTAATTCACTTGACATTGCTGTTAAGGAGATTTATGTAAATTATTATTATTTTTTTTTGTTTTATTATATTATAATTTTTAATCACGCACCTTATTTGCTATTCGCACTTGAATATACACAATTTTTAACTTTTTACTTAAATTGCTCTGTAGAGCTAACGACTGTTGGTTTGAAGACTTCGGGTCTAACTGAAAATCCTTTGCACCCATATAGTCCATTAAAGAGGTGAGTTTGGCGATTTAATTTTTGGTAATAACATTTACTCAAATATATAATATTACTCAAGCACTACAAACACACTTATACTTGTACATAAGTGCATAAGTGTATATGTATTTATACTCTATTATACCAAAATTTATAAAATGCTGCAAATGCTATTCAGAAAAAAATTAGTAGATGCTATATACATACATATATGAGCATATGCTTCAATACGAAGCTAAATAAAGGGTGATCGAAATACAAGTTGGGTTTTTAAAAGTTTATTATGGCGTGGTTGGCTCATTCGTGCCTGACGTCTCTTTCGACTAACGATCGGTAATGAAATGAGTCTCTTACTTTTCGAAATTCCAACATATTTGCATATGCATGTACTCGTACAAAGTTAGTGAACAATGATCAATTTTAACTGAAATTAAAATATATAATGTCGTGTTTTTCTCAAGAATAAAACTTTTCTCAATAATTCCTCTGAGTTCGATTACTGTGCTTAGTGAGATATGTGAAATGGTTGATGCAGCACTGTGACACTTTCCAAGTAGCACTAAAGCGCCGTTCGGATATATATGTATACTATATATATATATAATTGGCGCGCATACCCTTTTGGGGTGCTTGGCTGAACTCCTCCTCCTATTTGTGTTGCGCGTCTTGATGTTGTTCCACAAATGGGCGGCCGCCATAGCCGAATGGGTTGGTGCGTGACCACTATTCAGAATTCAGAGAGAACGTAGGTACGAGCCTCGGTGAAAGACCAAAATAAGGAAAACGTTTTTTCTAATTGCCATCGCCCCTCGACAGGCAATGCCAAACCTCACAGTGTATATCTGCCATGAAAAAGCTCCTCATAAAAAAGATATATGTCGTTCGGAGTCGGCTTGAAAATGTAGCGCGGTTCTGATACCATTATGAGAACTCCAACAGGCAGATATCTACAGCCAGCCAGAACTGTTGATGTAATGGAGAAGATTGATGGGGTTTAGGTTGGTGGTCTAGCTGACAAACCCGCTCATCTATATCTACGTCCAATGAGCGGTAAACTACGAGTTTAGAAATTGGATGGTGTAGAATCCCCAGGACTTTCTGAGTCCTTCTTCTATTGTACTGGAGCCAACTGGGTGTCGAAATGGCACATGAAGAAATCGAGCTCCATCTTTTCTGAACTTTTCTGAGAAATAAGTTGTATAATTCCTTTTTAACAACAGTCAGGGGGATGCCGATGACCGAGTAGAAGGTCTAATGCAATACAAGCAAATTTATGAGGCATCATAAAAAGTTCCTGAGACAATTCTGGAACATCAACTCGTTATCGTACTCAACACAGCATATCATGCACCAGTCTGCTGAGAAAGTTGCAAAAAGACCTTGAAAAAAAATATGCTTGAATTGACAGCTTCGCTAATTGAATCAGATAAAACTAAACAGTGATTTGCTTATTTTATCTCTTCATTATCTCTGACAGCTTCGGAAATACTATTGTAAGCATAATTTCTGTTAAAAGTGGTCGCTGCAAGGCCGTGATTACTACCATTTTGCAAGCTGAAATTGAGGATATACATATGTAAATGAATCATCTTAGATTTAAGCAATGTTTTGGTATATCTGTACCGTACAACCCATCAAATGGTCGATCTTTTGCACGCTAAGTCCTGTAATCGCGTTGCCAACCGCTTTGGGGATATCATTTCGCAGCCTCGGAATTCCAAAAAGACTTCTTTTGAGGAGTGCATTTCATCCGAGCCAATATCTACATACATATGCGTACATATTTAAAAACGTAGAAAATGTCTTCGAAGAAGCATCACTCAAAAGCTAAAGCCCCGATTTTAACATTTTTTTTCATCGTTGGAAAGCCTATGAGTCATACGTAGTTTGGGTGTAAGACTACTTTCAGACACGGTAACGTTTGTTGCGTCAACTCGTAAGTTACCAACGAGAAAGTGACGAGAAAAAGCAAAAATACCGAATAACTCGTACTCGGACAACGCGTTTGTGTTCTTGTTCTTCTTAATTTTGTTGTTGACTGTAAGCTAAAACCAATTGGCAACAATGAAATTGTCATAAGTGAACGGGCAACACCAAATCAGAAATCGCTGAAAATAAGCAACAAAAGTTCCCGTGTGTAAACACAGTCTAACACTCATTTTAGCTGGTTATTGCCACCTGTTTGTATTAGAAAAAGTATTGTACTATAGTACTAAAGAGTACTAGAGAAAAGTATTACAGCATAGGTACCAAGGCAAATATTTTTAAGAAAATCTAATCCATTTTTGATAGCGTTGCCACCTGAATTTTGTGACAGGAATAGCAATTTAGCACACATTTTTATTGACGATTAAGTTATAGATATCGAATGAAAACTGTTGAAACAAGTTTTAATAAAAAACAATTTTAGGGGGTGTTGCCACCTGTTATAAATTGATCAAAAAAATATATTAGGTTAGGTGAGGTTAGCCTTGTTGGCAATAAGCCACGCATAGACCTTTTGGTCCCTAGCGATACCAGATGGAGACCGACCTCTATGAATACCTAAAGTAGACATCATGTAAGATGTCAGCGCTTTTGGCGAATCGAAGCAGAGCTGGGAGATCCGCTTTTGAGACGTCCTCCAGACCCTCAAACAATGGGGCTCCCAGCCATTTTAAACGCGTTTTTAATAATGTCGGACAAATGCACAGAATGTGTTCTAAAGTTTCCTTAATCTCCTCTCTGCATTTCCTGCATTTGTCCGTGGTAGCCATCCCTATCTTGTACGCATGTGCAGCCAATAGATTATGACTTGTTAGCATACCTATGATAGTTCTGCAGTACTTCCGCGAGCGCGTAAGTACGAATTCAGTCAGCAGTAAATGCCCATAAAGTTTTAGAGCCGTCTGTATAGTTGTGAAAAGTCCTATGGCCAGGCATCATGCCTTTGTACCACCCCTCCTCTTCAATTGTTGTACGAAACCTTCTCTCCCAATAAAAGTACGGAATCATGTAGTCTGTGCAACCTGAACTCCACTTTCCTACGGAGCTGTGTCCGAAGGTTCTACAGGTGAATACTTCCGCAGCCACTAATCTCCTCGCGGAATTCGCTGCTAGGTTTTCCGCCATAAGATCAATAGGTGGCATGCTGAGGATCATTTCCAGCGCCGCCGTTGGAGTGGTTTTCATCGCTCCTGTTATGCACAGAACAGCAAGTCGCTGAATCCTCTCCACTGGCACAGTCCACCATGCTAGGACCTCATACAGCAATATCGGTCTAACTACTGCCGTGTAGCACCAATTCATCAGAGAGGGTGACAGACCCAAAGTAACGCCCAGCATTCTTTTACATGCGTACAACGCATTACTGGCCTTTTTCATCCTTTTCTCAACATTGTAAATATATATTAATTTGTAAAAATATATACAAGGTGGCGCAGAATTAATCACTCTATCGGAAGATTTATAAATTTCGCCGATTATATTTGACACTTGCGAACTTGACAGTTGCAGCATACAAACAGATAAGCTTTGAAGCGCGTAAAGGTAAAAATAAAGGTTTCCAACGCTCAAAATCATTTTTATTTTATTTAGAAAAAGTTATTTAAAATCAAAATTTAATAATTAATTATGCATATTTTATGAAAAAGTTCTAATAGGGCATCAAACAAAATATGTACAAAAAAACGAACAAAGCTTTATAAGCATTATTTGTGTTAGGCGTTGCCACTTAACTCTAAAGGCGCAAATGTTAAATAATTTGCTAGATAAATTAATTATTAGGATGCGTGTATCATGCAAACTATGTATGATTGGGAACATTTTATTTAAAAAGTATTTTTTGAATGGGGTTGCCACTTATTTTTAATTCAGTCAGAATGGTCTTATCTAAAAACATGCACATAAAAAAACTTCAACTAAAAACCAAAATTGTGTATTTCTATTTTAAGAATCGAATGTTGTTGTGTTTTTTATAAAGGTTAAATACGTTAAGTATTTAATTTTATACGTAAGCGAAGCCTCTGGCACCGACCGGTAGTTAAATAGAACTAGAAACTTACTGTGCCTTAGTAAGTTGAGTGGACACGACGGGCTACTGCGATGTCAACCTCTTGCCAGAAATCGTATTTCACTAAAGCGAGTGTTTACTTATGCCAATAAAGTCTAATTTACAAAAAAATTAAAACGAAATTGTTTATTATATTCAAAAAAAACTTATATTAGAACCACCCTTTACTTAATATGTGTTAAAATTAAATGGAATATAGAATAGAATTGATTAACAAACGAAACATGGAGAACGCAAAATGTCTGCCAACAAAAATATGCCGAGTTTGTTCATAAGTCATCTCTGCCATACCGTCACCCAAAGATCCATACAAAAAAATCTGTGAATATGCATAAATAAGCGCATACATACACAAGTACGTGAAGAGAATGTATTTGAAAGTAAATAAGAGTAATTTATTTTTTGAAAGTTCAAACTCATTTACTTAAAAATACGTAAAACGAAACGATAAAAAAGGAATAATTTGAAAGAAAATTGAAGAAATCGGGAAAAAATATTTAGAGCCGGGTACACACACAAACGCGTAGATTTGTGTGACATTTTCTAGGCGCGTCCGGCAGCTGACAGCGCAATCAGCAACTAACCCAAGCAGTCGCCACTATTTTGTTCGTTTTTTTTGTTTTTGATTTTTCCGTAGCAGGTGATTTATCGATCTCAAGCGGCTGCGTGCCGCTACCCGCGTTCAACATAAATATTTCACACACACAAAGCATGCACGTATACACACACACACATATATATATATATATATATGTATGTAACTATGTATGTATTTTGAATTTTTTTGTTCTATAGTTGGACAGGATTATCACCGCTTGTTGCCATCGACCGATTGTTTACGCCAACCATTCCAAGTTTCTGACCACATGCAAATGCAATTCAGCGGTAAAATGTTTCAGCAGTGTATTGAATTCAGCTGAGATCAATTTATTTGCATCTTTCAACAGAATGCAATTTTATGTTTTTGGCTTAACTTCAAATTTCACACACTCACACATACACATGCAAAAGTATGTATTTGCATATGTGTCAGCATCCATGCAAACGATTCTATCAGCTCGAAAAAACATGTGTCCATGCAGAACCAAACGCTTGCCAATCTTGCTATATTTTGGGGCCAGTTTTTATTTTTGGAAAATTTTAAAAATTATACATTCGACTATATTTATTGATTAATATTAACAAAAAAACGCTGTGGTCAAGTATTAATCATGCAAACTTAAAGATGCCAAATATATATGTACATACATACGTACGTATGGATGTAAAAATATGTTAGGGTATAAATTTAATTTGGCGCGTGGCTTCGCCTACTTGGTCAAACTATTCATAAGTTCGATTAATCCATTGAAATATTTTAAATATTTATGTTTTTTCTACTATCGTCGTATCATAAGTCCGTTGAATCAGTTATAAAATATAGAAGGTAATACGAGAAAGGCAAAATCTTGAATGTCAGCAAGGCGAATCTATTAATGAAGATATCAGCAAGACAGGTGAATTATTTTTTTTTTTTTGCAATGTACATCCAGAACTACCACAAAATGAAATGACCAAAAGCCGTACCCTTTGCACCATCGTCGTATACTTCCAGCTTCAAATGCATATCGGCTGTTCAACGCAGTTCGTCCTTTACTTGTTTTTTATTTTTTTGTTTTTTTTTTAGTAACATTGCAATGTATAAAATCTTGTTGTTGGTCCAGTGACATCACCTCTAATGGATAAGCCTTGAGTGCCAGCCAATATCACACCTCCTCGGAACGAACTGAGTCACTTTTCGCTTGATTGGAAAGAACTGCAAGCATTTTTCCAAAGTGAGTGCAGTGCTGCGGAAGCCGCCGTAGCCGAATCGTATGATGCGTGACTACCATTCGAAAATGCACAGGTTCGAATCTCCGTGCATGAAAAAGAATTGATAGAACAAGTTTTTTCGGTCGGCCCTCGGCAGGCAATGGCAAACCTCCGAGCGTGTTTCTGCCATGAAAAAGCTCCTCATAGAAACCATTTGCCGTTCCGAGACGGCTTAAAACTGTAGGTCTCTCCATTTGTAGAACATGGCGCACACCACGAATATGGTAGGAGTAGGTGCTTGGCCAACGGGACATAGCTACAGTCATACTGATTAATAATTTTTTTGGTTTTTGTGTTTAAGATAGGAGATTAATTGAACTGCTGAGGCAGTTATATGAATGAAAAGGTGTTCCAAAAACAAAAAAAGACGAGCTTTGTCTTCGGGCGTATATACATACATCGCTAATTTTTCTTCTATACTAAGCTTTTCTGCATTGCGATTGAGTCCAGCCCACTTATCGATATTTTCGTCAAAGCAGCTCTAAAAGCATCTCAGAGCAATATGCGGCATGAATTCAGTTGCATTGCATGGCCTCATTTTTATACTATCACAACCATAAGGTGCATTTGTAAATTCGTACAAACAATTTTGCAATTTTCTCACTATCGCTTTCCAAAAATTATCAAAGGTGGTTGTAGGCGTTGATGAAATATTATGGCTCCTTTATTAGGCTCCTGTAATATTCAGGAAAAAACGAGAATTGTCACACTTCTCCCGTCTATGAAACACACCCCAGGCGCACAGTAATATGACTGACATGAATCAAAAAGAATTTCGTGTTTTAATTTTACATTGAATTTTTGTAAATAACAGGAAAATATGTCTAATACAAGAAGAATACGAAGAATTTTGCATTGCTTTTTGATAAAAAGGGGGAAAAATGCCGTTCAAGCGAAGACAATGGCTTGAAAAGTGTTATAGAGACTCCGTACCATCAGAAACAACAATAGAACGATGGTATGCTGACTTCGTGGTCGTAGAGACACCGATGATGCACAACGCAGTAGACGTCCAATGAGGCGGTAACACCAGAAAACATCAAACACATCCACAAAATCGTTTTTAATGATCGAAAGTAAAGTTGCGTGAGTTCGCTGACATCGTAACGATATCAAAAGAACGTGAGCATTTGACTATGAGAAAGCTCTATTCAAAGTGGGTGCCACGTTTGCTCACTGTCCCAGCGATTACTGGCTATTCGCAGACCTAAAATTTGCTCGCCGGTAAGAAATTGCGCTCGAATGAAGAGGTTATGGCTGAAACTGATACCTATTTTGAGGCAAAAAATAAATCGTTCTACAAAAGTGGTATTGAAATGTTAGAGCGGCGCTGGAATTATTGCGCTAATAATTGAATAAAGCTTATTTTGTACAAAAAAAAAGTGTTTTCTTTGATAGGCCCGAGACTTTTTAGCCCATATTTTCACTCATATTAACACATTGACCCTTGATATATTCAACTGATGGGATGTCCATTAAAGTTTCATGAAAAGCATAATGGATGGTCCTATGTATGTACATATATACATAAGGGTAAGTTCACATAAATACAAATGTAATGCAGCGAAATTTAGTAATACTGAACTGATGCACTACTAGTGAATTTGGAACCATAACTGGTCTGCATTTCTTCTCATTTTCATTCAGCAACTGATGAATTTCATGAAGGAACGATGTCCTAGGAAGTGTTTCTGTTCGCCTGCTCTTCATTATTTATACATATACATATATACAGGGTCCGGCACTCGAAGTGTAACCAATTAATAAGGCCATAAATTTAGTTTGGAAAATTATTTTATTCAATTCAAAGTAAAAAATGTGCGAAAATAATACAAAATTAAGAATCAATTTACTTTTGCTCCAGAAACGAGTCGCAAGCTGCCCGAATATGACTTGCAGGTATTGTGGCCCACTCGCGGACAAGGCTTTTTTCAGCGCCTCGAGACTGGTGAATCTTTCCTTGCTCTCCAAAATGGTCCAAAGACAATAATCCATCGGATTCACGTCCGGTGAATTTGAGAGCCATTATGTGGGCGTTATGAAGTTAGGAACGCTGATTTTAGGCCATTCTTGCTTCACTCAAGCTTTGTGTGATGGTGCCGAGTTCTGTTGAAACGTCCATGGTGTGCCACCAAAATGTTTGTCTGCCCACGGCTTTAAAGCAACCTCCAGAATACTTATTACTGATTTTCTTTTTTCGCGTCACTCTCGGCAAAATGCTTCCGCGCGCTTGTAAACAATACTCTGGACTGTAATTTAGCCAACTAACAGACAGCTGATGCCCAGCTCGACTTTAAAGATTTTTTCTGAAACTTGTTATTTTTGAAATACGTGTGCAGCATAAAATCTATTGAACGAATTGTTTTGAAATTTATCAAATAATTCACCAAATATTCCTTGAAACTCTTTTGTTTTTAAATAATTATTATTCTTACAATACAATTTTTTACCGAAAATAGTTTTCTGGGCTTCCAAGTGTTACGAAAAATTAAAAATTCGAAACAAATCCTGCCAGGAATATTTCGAGGAGCATTTTCCTGAAAAAAAGTATTTTGATCTTCTTGTTTCTGACGATTCTGTTGCGAGTTATGAAGTTTACCGCAAAATATTTTTTTGTTTTATACGCATCCGGAGAATTACTATTACTCGCTCTATTTTCAATATTTTGCAAAATTTTATATTTTTTATAAATTTAAGAAAATTTTATTGATATGTTGCATTATTACATGGAAATTAAATGAATAGCTATCACTTTTTTTATCGGCAAAAAAAGTTCTTAAAAACATGCCTTGTTTTCACCGAGTTAACCTTACCCAGCACCCCCTCTGCACCCTGTTTTCGAAAATCAAATACATGTGAGAAAATACAGTGGGAACTCATTAATTAAGAACCAGTTAGGGCATATATGTACGTAAAAATAAGTATGTACATACAGTCAGCGTCAAAATGATAGCACATTTGATTTTTTATTTTTAATTTTACATATGTTACGAATGATAAATTTAGATTCATACAGTTCCAATATATATGTGATAATATATTTAAAAATAGTGTTTATGGACAACCAAAATTAGTAGCTCTTCATAAAAGTGAAAAAAATTATTTTCGTACTGCGTCAAAAATATAGCACATTTATGGAATCAGTGAGTTTTAAACACATAACAATAATAAAGAAAGAAAAAAAAACTTATTCTATATTAATAATGAGTGGACCCTCCATTTTTCTTTATGACTTCAGTCATGCGATTTGGAAGTGATTTAAATAGTTTCTTAATATACTTTTGCGGA
>JAYXIM010045467.1:0-122833 GCA_037575425.1 Anastrepha fraterculus
TTATTTCGTACAAAATTTTGATTTCACCTACTCCCATTGTTGATATACAACCCCAAACCATTACTGACAGTTTTCCAAACTTTACGGTAGGGATAATATTTTTGTTTTGTAGTGCTGTGAGAGGCTTACGCCAAACTCTCTGGGGCCCATCATAGTAGTAAAGCATCATTTTCGTCTAATCTGAGAAAATAACGTCATCTCAGTACTCTGTGAGAAGTGATATGTGATCGGTGGCAAGTCGCAATCTTTTATCAGCGTTTTGTGCTGATATCAGGGGTTTTCCCCTAACCACCCTTGAAGAATATTTGTGTTTTTGTTTCATGAGAAACTCTTAACCCGTAGTCTTTTTCCACTTGAAGAGCCAATACTCTTGTACTGCTTTGCGGGCTATTATAAATAGTTTTAATAATTTTACGTTCAATTCGCTGCGTCACTTGTAAATCCTTTCAACTCGAGTCTTTCTTCATTTTCACCACGGTTTATTATATTATATACAGTTCTAATTTTGAGGGAGAACATATCGGCGATTTCTCTGGCTGATTTGCCTTTGTAGTGATTGAAATACACTAATTGAATATTTTTTGAAACTCGTTTTCCTGGCATTTTTTTTTATTAAAATCTTAGATCACTTGCAGCACTGAAGACAATCACTTTATAACTAAATAATTTCTTACCCCTTTCACATTCCATACCATTTGCAAAAAAACCCCAAATGAATGAAATTCGCGGAAAATAACTGCAGTTTTTATTGTTATTGCAGCAGCATAAACATTCCCCATACTTACATACGGAGAATGCTGCTGTAGTGACAGTCCTTGGCCGGATATAAGTCCGGGTCGTTTCGGTACCGTAGAACCGACTGTCGCGGAGACGTGCATTTTTTGTTGTTTTCATCAGTTATGCAAAGATTTTTTTGACACTTTTTAAATAGGGTAAACATCTTTTTTATTGTTGTTTTTGTAATGAGTGTGTTTATTTAATAACTGTTGTCGCCTAATAGTCGTAGAAAAGTACAGTAACGGAATGACCCGATTTACACGAGGAGACATCTGGAAAGGAAACATTTTGTTCAAGGGCGAAGGACGGTCGGGGAAGAGAGAAGGGATTTTGTCTCCCGTGCTCGGCGACACGATTTGCTCTTCTTATTCGTATTTCTTATCTTAAGCAATTTTTGACAGTTGCTTCATTCGTTTTCTTCTTTTGTGGAAGAAAGTTCTAAGTTATGTGTTGGTTTTCAATCAAACGGATGACAAACATCCGAACGCTGCTTGGGAAATGCACGATTATTTTTGCTAGTAAAGTAGGTATAATTTAAAATAGTTATGGGACATGTTTATGTTGATTTCTAATTTTCCCCTGCATTTCTAGATACTCAAGTTAATTTTAAGTTAATTATTTACATATGAAGTATTTTTAATTTAATTTTTTTTATTCAAGTATAAGAATTTATAAATATATTTCAATAAAAAAAACAAAAAATTATTTATTATTTAACCAGTTTGCATTTTTCATTCATATATTTAAGAAACTGTTGTCGAACGCTCTCTGCTTTACATGTAAGCGCGTGCTAGAATACATCCGAACCAGACGATGCTAAAGTATTAAATGTCAAAATGTCGCGGAAACATTTTTGCCCGTGTGTACGCAAATGAAACATCAAAAGAGAATTTCCAGTGTCTCCCTTCCAGATGTCTCCTCGCTGTGTAAATCGGGTCAATGACGCGCTTACATGTAAAGCAGAGAGCGTTCGACAACAGTTTCTTAAATATATGAATGAAAAATGCAAACTGGTTAAATAATAAATAATTTGTTGTTTTTTTATTAAAATATATTTATAAATTCTTGTACTTGAATAAAAAAAATTAAATTAAAAATACTTCATATGTAATTAATTAACTTAAAAGTAACTTGAGTATCGAGAAATGCAGGGAAAAATTAGAAATCAACATAAGCATGTCCCATAACTATTTTAAATTATACCTACTTTACTAGCAAAAATAATTGTGCATTTCCCAAGCAGCGTTCGGATGTTTGTCATCGTTGTTGTCTTCCGTTTGATTGAAAACCAACACATAACTTAGAACTTTCTTCCACAAAAGAAGAAAACGAATGAAGCAACTGTCAAAAATTGCTTTAAGATAAGAAATGCGAATAAGAAGAGTAAAGCGTGTCGCCGAGTACGGGAGACAAAATCCCTTCTCTCTTCCCCGACCGTCCTTCGCCTATGAACAAAATGTTTCCCTTCCAGATGTCTCCTCGTGTAAATCGGGACAATGTGTGTATAAATTTGTTGGTTGCTTTTTTATTTGTTGTTGGAATTCTCGATCAAAGCTAAAATTTAAAATTTTTCTTCACTATGCAAAGATATTCTTACAAACTCTACGTACTTGCAAATCAACTATGACGCCTCTCTTATATAAATGACGTATTAACACTTTTGGTAGATTTCAGCTTTTATTTAAACATATTTTCCACATGATTACATTGATTTTTGTCGAGTATTGACAAATCAACATTCCTAACACACAGAATAAGAAAGTGATACACATTTGTACGATTTCCTCTATTTTGAACCCCCATTTCGAAAAATTTGCACAAATGAATCTCAACTTCAATGGCTTCTAAAAATAGTATTTTACTTTAAAATCAAAACATTTGGTGACTATGCAAATACAAATGCAAAACTTTGAAAAACTTATTTTTTTTTGGTGGTCGGATTTGTTTTAAACGAAAAACCTTAGTTAAAATTGAGGATAATTTAATACGACGGACTTCATTTAAAACATTTGTAAAATTAACTTACTCATATCAATTATATTTTAACAGCGTTTCCTTTTGATGTCAAGATGCCATTAGAAGGAAATGTGGAAATACGGAAATATTTATGTATATATGCATCTATTTTTTAATATTCTGATATATAGATATTTAATCAACTAATTAAATTAAAATTTATTCTTCATTGTCGGAATACCAGGAGAGACGTTCTTCGTAAAACTTTATAACCATTTGTGGAATCTTAACATTAGCAATCGCTGCTGGCACCATTTCGGCCTGATCTACACCCTTAAATTGTATAAGAAAAGTCAGGCCACCGCTCGAGTCTGAGGCACCAAGTATTTTCTCAGCTTCTAGCCCTCTATCAAAGCCTGTACGCTCAGAGGTACGCGAAGAAACATCGGACACTGACTCATTGTCCGTTTCTGATTTTAAGGAATCACGCCGTTTTTTCTTGCTACCTGCTCAAAAAGAACAAGAAAATTTAGGTTTAAGTAATAATTTAATTACTTTGATGGAAGAAGTTTACCTGTTGTTTTCTCTTCAGACTTGCGTTTGTTTCCAGCAGCACTGGTGCGTCCACTGCTGCTAGCTTCTTTTTTACTAGAATCCTTTTTTTCGGGTTGTTTACTAGGTGCGGCAGGCTAAAAAGAGTTACAATGATTTACCCAAGTTCAATCAAGTTTCGTAGAAATATTTTTCAGTAAATTTTAAGCAATAATTTTATTATTATTAGAATATTAAAATCCAAAACAATATTGGAGAGATAATTTTTGGGATGACGAGTTTAAAATAACTGACATCATAAGTAACAGCAAATCTGTAAGAGTAAATCATTACGCAAAAATATGAACTTATACAGACGGACCCTTTGGCAATGGAAAAATTGCGACATTAATGATAGTTCTGCTATATAATTACAAATGTAGTAATGGCCCCTTTCTCGGGCTTCTTCTGTAAAGTTTCTGATTGTTGGCGAGTTTACATTAAAATGTATAAAAAAGATTTCCGCGCCACAAAGCAGAACTTTTCTCAGCCCTACCCTCGACGAAAGAGGTTCTTTGAGCCCTCTTGTTTCGCAATTTCCGAATTTCACCCATACAACATTTAACGAGACACATTTCGCGAAAAAAGTAGTATTACTGCTTTGCAGTCAATGGAACTCAGCACGTTTTGGTACGTGAGCCATATTAGTGTTGTTTACAGTGGCTAAAAAAATGCATCTCCGTAAAAAACCGGTATTAGACCGTGAACGTTTTCATGCGATTACTTTTCACAATTTTCGGGGTGAATCAACCAAACAAGAGTGCATCGATGCACTAAAATCATTACACGGCGAGCAAGCACTAGCCTTTACTATAGCACAAAAAGTGGTAAAATGAAAAAATCATCAAAATCAGTTTTTATGCAGAAAATATGAATACTGTGCGCGTAATGCTTGAGCGAGGTCTTCATGTCACATACCGTGAAATTGAGGCTTCTAGGGCATTATTACGAGGAGCATCAACAAAATTTTGCATGATCAATTCAACAAAATAAGTTGTTGTTGTTGTAGCAGCATAAACATTCCCCATACTTACATACGGTGAATGCTGCTGGAGTGACAGTCCTTGGCCGGATTTAAATCCGGGTCGTTTCGGTAACGTAGAACCGACTGTCGTGGAAACGGCAAAAGTAGTGAATGCGTTTGTGTAGTAAAAAAATAATAATATTCAGATATGATATCACTAAGGCGATCGTTGTTGAGAAGAGGTTCCGAATTGAACTGCGCATTAATTCAAATTGGAGTACCCCTATCTCCGAAAGGAAACTCCAAGAGTGTACCCTGCACGGATCTCAAAACATAGGTTCCTGTACCGACAGCATTTGAAAGTTGCGGTTTTTGCCGTTTCTATATTTGCAAAGATTAATTTATAAAGAACACTACGGAGTGAGCGAATTACTCTTCTAAGCGACAGACGAGCTGCACTCAGAGCTTACATCATCCTTTCAGGTTAAGTTCTCATTAGTCCTTGAGTGCATAGAGAAACTAGATTTAGATATTAAAAGTACAAACCGCATCAGGCTTATATGGGCCCCAGCATACATGGGAATGCCTGGCAATGAAGGAGCTGATGCATTGGCTCGAGAAGCTACCTAGCACCAGAGTACTTTCCTGCCATGAGACAACACATCAACAAGGAAGAGTTAGGAAGCGAAAAAGTAAGGGTACGAGATATAAACCGGCTCCAAACTATGGAGCTACGACAGACTGTCCTTATTAGAAAGGTTTAACCAAATGAAATTTAAGCTTCCCATTAGCTGCCCTAAGGAGAAACTGATAATAATAATTGTATAGCCATCCAGAATATAGTCCACCGGATCCTGTTGTTTCTGTGATCAATCGTAGAAACTGCAACACACGTTCCTCCCGAAGGTA
This sequence comes from Anastrepha fraterculus, assembly GCA_037575425.1. Taxonomy (NCBI): domain Eukaryota; kingdom Metazoa; phylum Arthropoda; class Insecta; order Diptera; family Tephritidae; genus Anastrepha; species Anastrepha fraterculus. The sequence goes on from JAYXIM010045467.1 coordinate 5,198, forward strand.
ATGACATTGTGAGAGTTAATGGACATTTCGGCCTGATACAGCCAGAAGAAAGCCACATGGACTCAGCCCAAACCCAACTCCATCCTGGTCTTATCGAGCGAACTGGGTATGGATGAGCTATTCTTATGAATAGAGGGCACAAGAGATCTTTAGATTGAAGTGCAAACCATAGTTTCTGAGATACCCAAAAAGTAATGAGGGACGCTCGCACTTGTATGCCTTCGTAGTCCATGAACACTGTAACTCATTAAACAATCTTTGGGTTTGAATGAAATTTATACATTGTTCAAAGATAAAAAATACTACATGGTGGATGCCTTATGGTTTTGATTGAAAACATAAATTGTTTTCGGGTGTAAGCTTTTAGAAGTGTCATTTTGGTGCGGTAGCCGATCCATATTAGAACCGACTCTCACGGGTCGATAAAGTTCACCATTGCACATAACATTCAATCAGTTTCATTTAACTATAAAAATATGGACTTATATTGTACCTCAAAGATAAGTAAAAGGAAAAAAATATACATGAATATTAATGAAACAAGTCGAAAGAATTTCAAGACAACATCATTGCATATTAAACCAGGATATATTTATGTAGCTCATAGCAGTACCCATTAAGTTTTAGGGAAGGTGTCAATTTTACAGTTCCTGTAACGTAGAACCTATTGCAGTGTGAACGCCAGACCCCCGGTTCTATACCGACCGCTAGCATAAACAATACCAATGCAGACTTCTTTGCCTCCCCAGCAAGCAACAAAAAAAAGCACAAACAATTCCAATACAGAGTTTTTTTGCCTCGCCAGGAAGCAATAAAAAAAAGCTTAAACTGTTTTAACAAGGGGTCTCCAGTTTGTTGCTTGATTTTATTAGTACGTACTTTAAGCGGCAAAGCAATACACTCCCGCCATTTTTTGCGCTGATGACTATCAAATGCTCTATAAAGCTACATATGCAAAACTCACCTCCTCTTTCGCACGATCTGCTTCATATTGCTGTATCAAATCTTGGCAATCCAAATTCTCCACGGGTTCCCAGGTATTTTCCTCCTCGGGATAACCTTTCCATTTGAGAAAATATTCGACCTATGGTGTTTTCAAAATAAATGGCAAAATTCATTAATCTAAAGTCGTTATTAAAATTGTGCATATATACATAGAATACTAACCTTTCCCTTACGCACGCGGCGACCACAAATTTTTTCCACTGCATACTCTTCCTCCTCTTCTGATGAGTCGGCAACAGCATCACCAGTTGCAGAGTCAGTTTTCTTTGATTTCATATTGACTGTATACCTTTTTGTTTTGAGTTAAATTAACTAAGCAAATTAAGAAATCCTGCTTGTAGACAACCAATAAGTGTGATTTCGCGGTTGTAAAATAGCATTAGCAAGAACAATAAGTACAGCAACGCACCCGGAGCCACCCAGAAGTATTCGAGAAATTGTATTAGTTGAATCATATGAAAAACTTATCCACTTATATTCCGAATACTTACAATTCTTCAACTGCTAAAATAGTCAATTTTTTTTTTAAATTACTTATTAGAAAACAAATTACAGCACTAGATACACTGTTTAGAAGAATAAACGCACTCGGTAAGTAAAATGAAGCGCAAAAACGTTATGGAAGGCAACGCTACGAATTCAGAGTTGCACGGTGACACTTTGACAGTGTTGAAAAACGACAGCAATGTAGGTTTTATCCCACATCCAGACTTTCTATAGAAAATGTTAAAAGCTTCTGTTTGAACCGAAATGTCAAATAGAGACCGCGAATTCCCCATGTTAAAGTAGACAGGTATGTCATATCAAATTTCTTGCCATCATAATCTAATCGTCTCGTAGTCTGACAACTCAATTTTCATTTAACCGTGCCATTTGCATGGACGAATGCAATGACCTGATTTGCTTAATGAGATTTGTTAATTGTTAAGAGAAAATGTCAAGTTGCCTACGGAACAAAGTCAAGAGACAGAATTGAGAGATGTTAAGACACATTTAGTAGGGCATGCAGATGTGGGAGGAGAGGAATAGTATAAATTATGAAAGCATTTTTAAAGACAGGAAGATGTAGTTTCCACTAAAAAAATGTAATAAGGGAATTTCACCATCTAAACAAAATTGTGAATAATTATAATTATTTTATTTATGGGTTTCCTACGTATTTTTACATATTTTTGGAAAATATGCACTGGAATATCAATTTAGAATAATAAAAAAAAATAATAATATAAAATTTTTAACGCAATATATCTTTTGCTGATAATTTTGTTTTTTCGAGGAAAATCGATACTAATTTTTTAGTTCGCGTTGAACTATTATGAATTTAGAACCAAATATTACGCTGATAAAATTGTAAACTTAATTCATTTCTGCGAAATTGGACATATATATTTAGTTTTGCTACCTGTCACCTCAAGGAGGCTGAATGTTGGCGCAAAATAATTTCTCGAATATCGTAATTACTGTTAAATATTAAAGAGGTGGATTTATTCGATTTTACACATCACTATGGTTTACACAAAGCGGCAATAAGCACACGACATATATTTTTGGAAGGAAGAAGTACATATGTATAATTAGTAGTGGTATATAGAAGATTTTTTGTAGTTGTCACAAACAATTTTTTATAAGCTCTACTGGAGTAACAATAGGTCACACATTTTTCACAAGGTACAAATAGCATATATCTGCTTATTTGGAATTTCCTTTGTTTTATCAAAAAATTACGAACTTTACCAACACTAAAATAATGATTGCAGCCCTGGTATTATCTTCCATTTTGCTCGCACTTGGGCGTAGTCAATAACTTTTTCAAAAGGGTCCATGTTTCATTTACAAAAAAAATAGGGGTTATTGCGTCAAAATTTTCGCAAATAGAACTTTACTGTAAAAAATAAAACTTTTCCCAAATAAAACGTTACTTTGTAGTTGTAATTCAACACGATATTTCGATAAATGCGTACCAAAATTTTTCTTAGTTCAAATCCTGTGTGTTTGCTAATAAAAAATGTATGCATCTTATTAGACTTTTGCTTATAGTTTATTATATAATTAATTAGTTACTATCATCGATTTATTAGGTTTTTGCAATGTGCTTTTTTTGCTGGTATGTTTTGCATATCTTTAAATCCCGATCCTTAAGTTCCATTTTCTTTTAACAGTTCATTTTCATTAAATGAGCACGTTGATAAAAATCCTTTACATATACAAGTCCAGCTACTTTTCTTGGTTTCACTGTTTCTGGTCATTTTCGCCAACATGATGGACACTTCAGCAGAATGTGTGAACTAAGGTCATATGGGTACTATAAAAAAGCATTTGCCGTATAAATTTCTCAATTGAAAATGTGGGAGCGATGATTGCTACGAATGCTGTAGCACATCTTGCAGTTGGTTTTGAATTATTGTTGTGTCCCTCGTTGTTTTTGAAGAACATCATGGAATTTACTGTACATATTGCCATTCTAATAAAGCAGCAATTTTGTGTTAAATTTCATACTTTTTGTATTGTATTGATTTTGAATATACTATTTTTTTTTCGTAAGCAGCATTTCTGCATCGCAAACTCGATAAAGCGAAATATTGTTGTAATTCCAGTAGTCAAGTCAACCTCAACATGAACACATCTGTCCCTAGAAGTCTGTGTATCGTTGCCGTAGGTTTTGACGTTTCGCGACGAAGTTCATCTAGTTAGAAAAATATATGTTTAAAAGACAAATGTTTTCAATAAATTAGTTATGTACAACTCACTAAGCGCGCCTGACGTCTTTCGCGGCATTGCTCATACTGATTAAGTAAATTGGGACATCGCTGGCCAATGAATTCCTCTGTTTCCCAAAACAAGCCAGGCCGATCTATATAACGCAGGAGGAACTCCACCTGATTGGAGGAAAACGATTTTAAATATATTTCAGTTATTTCGAAAAAAAAACAAAAACAAATTTTAGATCTGAATACCTTTCCACATTTATTCTGTTTGCCTAAAATGCATTCAACTCCATTTTCCGGAAACTCTTGACCGCAGAAGTCTTCTTCGTCATCTTCTGGTGTTTCTGATAACTGTGGTAAGTCTTCTTCTTCCAGGAGACCGCTTTGTGTGGTGACATTACTTTTATCAAAGGAACCGGCAAATGTCAACGGATGTTCCATCAAGTAATAAATCGCATCTTCTATCATTTTAGATGCACTGAAAGATTCTTCTTCTTCCACATATTCCTCCTCATCAAACTCCATGTCATCTGCACCTGATGTGCCCCGTTGACTTCTACCTGACGCTTCATCACCTCCTCCAGCACTTCCAGTGCTACCAGCAGTGCTACCTCCAAACTGAATTGTTTTCAGTTTCTTCTTCTTCTTGGGCATAATCCTATTACCGCCATCATTTTCTTTAACATCTGGATGAAACCGAACTTTTTTTGAGCGATGATCATGTTCGTCTTGTGCACTGGCACCGCCAGCTGCTGCTGCCGCCGCCGCTGCTGCCGCGCTAGTGCTAGGACCCAACGAGTATAAAGCCGCCGTCGCAGCATCAATTGCCGGCTGCTCACACTCCGGTGTAGAGGAGGCTGAAGATGCGGACGAGGTGGAATTGGTATCGTCTGTTGAGGCTTTTTTATTCGCACATTCAGCCAGAGTTGTCTCTTTGAGGTTCTTGGAGATCTGCTTAACTTTTGTTTCAAAGGCATAACTATTGTTGCTGCTACAATTACTGTTGCTATTGGTGCTGTTGTTGCTGCTATTAGAGTTGCTTTCGCTTGGCGCTTCTGCAGCATCATTTACTATATTATTGGAAATGGCTGTGTCATCACTGCTGCGAGTGCACGTATTGCCTTCTACCGCGTTGGTTTTGACTTTGGCGGCGTTAGCCGCATCGTGCGAATCAACTACTAGTGGTGTTTTTGTTTCGTTTGTAATATCTGCGCTGAGGATGCTACTGTCACATTTTCCATCGATTCGGCAACTATTCTCCACGAAATTACCGCATACGCCATCACCAGCACTCTTCTCAGTCTTGTTTTGTGAATTAATGGAAATTGCAGGTCGATTTTCAGCTTCAGTATCCGATTTTTGTTTATCATTTCTATCACTAATGCCTTCCGTCAGCGAAGGATTTGCCGTTAAACCCTCACCCTGACCAACATCATCGACTACACATTTCTTTTGCAAAGACTTGTCCAGCGAATCGCTTCCTGCCGAATCGTCATTTTTTGCGTCCATCCTATCGGGAGCCGTTGCGACAACTCCAAATGAACTTGTTAGTAACACAAATACACTGCACCACACCGTGCCTTGCTAGCCAGTTGCTGATACCAACCTGCCACTGCCCTGCGTTATGGGTGTACGGCCAAAAGTGTGGTCGCACGTAGTACCACACCGATGCAAACAGTTTTTATTCAATTATTACTTTTCCACGGCTCCAACAGAGAACACACGCCAACGGCTTTTCTGTGGTAAATTTTTGTGTGTAATTTACGTTTCTGGCCTAAATTTTCTTTGATTCATGCAGCGAGAGGTGAAACTTTGTTTAAAATGTTTTTGACGTTTGTTCGTGATTTTTTGGCATTGCTCAGTCAGAGAATGAAATGCAGGAATGGAGAGGGTGTAAACTGTCAATAGCTATCAGAACTCTGCTAAGTAGTTTCACCATAACCAGAAAAAGTTGAGTATCTGATGAAACACACGCATCAGGCAATTTTTGAAAATTCACGCTATTCTCAGTCTCTAAACCTTTTCCCAAGAACTAAATTCATTAAACAGGTGGGAACTTTGCATTTAATTCCCTTAATGTCCAAATATATAAACAAAGGTTGACGTTGTAGAGTAATACAAATTTCACAATTTAGAGACCACATAAATAGAAAAAAAGATAATTGCAACCATACTGCTGCTACCTGTTTAATGTATCTTGTCCAAGAATGACGGAATGCAAGATTGCGTTTTCGCAAGGGCCGTGATGTCAGTACAGAAAACACCATACATTTGAATACAAAGGATTGTTTAGTTTCTGTACTGACTGCATAGTCCGTCAGTACAGAAAGTAAACAAACCTTTGTCAAATTTGCTCAAGATAAAATTGCGCTTTCGGAAGGCACCACCTTCTGCATTCTCTACATTCTCTTTTTACAACATTATCTGGTGATATACTTAGCACGCAATTTTTTTCGCCTTGATAGATGAAATGTCAAATTAACTTAGAAATAACAGATTTTGACATTACGGCCACCAGCAAATATAAAATCTCAATGCATGGAGTTTTTTGTAGTTGTACAAGCAATACCATATTGAAATATTCTCCTTGGTGGCTAAATTGGTGATTTAAACACTAGATTTAGGACTTTTTGAAAATAAAAACGACTTAAAGTCTCTTGCATATTTGAATTGTATAGAGGCTAAACTTTTTTTTACAAAATTTATATGTTTAATTTTTACTTTTGTTAAAAGCAAACTCCTAAAAAAGGCATTCTTTGATTTAAACAAATGAAGTACTTTTAGAGTCTGTAGAAAGTGTCGGCTCGTAGAACGAGTAGGCTTATATAGTCTTATGAAAATGTCATCTAAGCAAAAACTCACTAACGCATCTATCGTTCTTGATACCATGTCGATGGCCGTAGCTCATAGCAATAGCACATAAATAAAGTCAGTTGGAAATGTATAATTTTTTTCCCATCACTTTCAGAAAAATAATCATATTTCCATTAATTTATGTGATAATCCTCCGTTTGTACCAAGTAAAAAGGTAAGTAATAAATTATATTTATGCGCAAGAGTATTTACTCGCACAATTGATAGGCACATTATACTCAATTAAGCAAAAAGTAAAAAATAAATACATTATCGGTGGTCTTCGCCTACTTGAATCCCCACAAAATGTATACGTTATATTAGTTGACGGTTTTTTGTTTCGATTTGCTAACTGGAATGTCAAAAAGCTATGCCTTATTTGTTTTTTAACATTCTCATTGAAATTTTCACAATCAAACAACCAAATGCAAAATCAGAATACATGTAAATGTTGTTACTCCAATGAAGTCACCTTCTGTGAATTCGCCTTGATGTTATTCCCTGTGTATTAGCCCCTGGCCACCATCCAGCATGCTTGACTGCGCTTTGTATGTGTTAGTGCAGTCGGGTGGCGTCGTATTTGTTGTCGGCTACACGTACGATGCTTGATGAAAATCAAAAATTTTTGATATTTTCGTTTGACGCTTACTTTTTTGATCGTGTCGGAGTCTGATGGACAAAACAGCAGGGTTGTATTTAGCATTGAGGTTAGTATATAGTGTGCGGTTGCCCAATAGTATATTACTCGTAAACACCTACATATACTAATAATAAGCACAATCCGTATGAAATATGTACATAAATAAGCAAAAAATTTTAAAAATTTATATGTAAATGAAATTATTCAAAACTGATATACATAAGTAATTTAATAATAATAAAGTTATGAACCCGAAAAACATAAGTTATAATTAAAAACATTACTTATTGCGATTTTTTAATATAACACAGAAAGTGGGTATCAAAAAAATTCTCAAACAACGAGCAGAATAAGTTAAAGCAGATTTCCTTTAACTTTTGTAAAATATCCCAAACTCAAATTTAATTCCCTTATTTAGGCTTTTCATTCACTCTTTTTTTTATCTCTCTTTTTTTTTTTTAACAAAACTGCAATAGTTGCAAGTAAGAAAAATTCATCATCCGATGAAGACATATTTACTTCTAAATACAACTGTGGATTGATCGCTTTTTGTTTTGAACGTTACCGGACAAACGACAAGCACCCGACACGCACACATATGAAGTGTTTGACAAGCAATGCTGGACCGTGACCAGAGGCTATATGAGTCAAGGCATATCTATATATATCTATGTATAGATATGCCTTGAAGCAAACTTTGCAACATCAGCGAAGCAATTCAAAATACCAAATCGCAACAAAAATAAAAAACAACACATATAAGCTACGCTACAGCTATCCTACAGCTGTCACCTTGTGAAGTTGTTATTAGCCGGCTCAATTGTGAACTGTGTGTGAAAATTTATTTGCATATAAACTCAGTCACTTTAGCAATCTCTAGTGCGATTTTTATAATTTTTAATAATTGTTAGTGATTTCTGAAATTTCTTTTACTATCTTATTTATATAAATTTAAGATAATTATTATTAACTTTCTTTACATATACCAATATGCAATGAATAGAATAGATAGATAAACTTATTCTATTTTCGTTGACCTTGACAATAGTGTCGTCATTCTGAAGTTGCTATTTTGCATTAAATGTGTTTTGCATTTTTTTGGTAACATTATTTGATGACATAATTCAGTATATGGATAACATATATCTCGCATAAGCTATTGAAGGTTTGCCACCATAAAATCCCCAAACAGTTGTGAAATTCCGTTCATGGTTATAAATACCAATAATGTGTGCACTAAAATTTGATAACTGCATAAGCATGGTAAAAGGGGTACTCGAAAATATGTGATCACGTAGAGTATTCAGTGCAGAAGAGGTCATTTTAGTTATCCTTATCAACACTGCTCTCCAGCAGTTCCTAAGCTATTAACATTCGCTTTGCTTCTTATCTCATAAATGCAAAAAACATAGCGAAAACACTTCGTTATCTTACTAACTTATTTTATATTTAATAAACTCTGAACGCGTAAATTCATTCACTCTTATTTCTCTTCTCTAACAGGTTTGAACAGAATTTCTAATAAAATTAATATGGCTTTGCGTTGGGGTATCGCTTCTGCTGGTAAAATCAGCCATGATTTCGCCGTTGCTCTAAGTACTTTGCCGGGAAGTGATCACAAGGTAGTAGCCGTGGCTGCTCGTCAAAAGGATCGTGCTGAGGAATTCGCCAAGAAACATGAAATACCAAATGCGTTTGGTAGCTACAAAGAAATGGCTGAATTTGCTGACGTGGGTGAGTATTGTTAAAAAAATTTATATTAATAGAGTAATTCAAGCATAAAATACAAAAACGAAATTGTTGATGCATATCGGGGAAATGGCGAGCATAACCGGTTAAAGCCACGAATAAGGAAAAATACTATGTGGTAGAGCTAATAAAAAAAAAGTTTTTAATATTATAAATAGTATCTATAGAAAAATCTATGTTGAAGTGAAATAGTTTTAATGGTATATGAAGAGAATGGCGAACAAAATCAGATAAGTCAGCAAAAATCCATTCCACAAGGTGTTAAATTACTGTTTGAAAAATTATATATCCTATAAAGTCTTATATATTAAAATTGGATTAGCTAAATGCTGAAATTAAAAATGGTGGTCACGCACAAACCCATTCGCCCACGGCGATCTCCGCATATTTGCTAAAAAAACTCGTTCCGATCATTTTCGAAAGCATATTTAAATTACACTTCAAAGTCAATTTAAAAGTAGTCAAATGAATTCAGTTGCATTGAATATTTTATAGGGTGACCAGATAGAAACATTAAGAAAGAAATTTCATTAAAACAACACCTGAGGTATCACTTGATTCTGGCTTTATATTTAAGCTATTCTGGCCATGGTATAACATAGTCCCAGACAAAAACTTGACATAGTCCCAGAGAAATTAATCGAGGGGTTTCAAGTATCATGGTCGCGTCGGCCTATTGATTAGAATAACACTCGCCATATAGTGACCCAGTCTTTCAACTTCCCCTTCACAACTTCGAGCATTTCGCCGGTTTATGGCATGCAGCCTCGTCTTGTTGGGACCAAATCTCGAATATATCGATGTTGTCGAGCTCTGGCTACCGAAAGTCTGTTAAAATCGCTCTATACCGAGTCTCTCGGACGGTAATGGAGTAAATATAGAAAAGAAACCGCACCAGACGCTCAATCTTTGTTAATGCTTTGGTGCTTGGTCGAACACTTGTGGCTTGTGTTCGGTTCAGTAACGGAAATTTTGCTTGCTGACATAACCGCAAAGCCAAAAGTGAATCTCTAAGTTAATTTTTTTGCCAAAACAGACCCAATATTTACACCTGAGTGGGAATTTCGAAACTTTTATGGGGAAAAGGAGTATTTTGACAGCTGCTGAGACATAACAAGTAGAAAAACTATCTTTTTTATCTAGCCACCCTATACTTCGCTGAACTTTTTTATTTAAAAACATTAATTGTTGTGTTTGTTACTATTTTATTGTTATGTTAGTTAGATTACTAAGTGTAAACGTACTTAAGTGTTCAAGTGGCAATGGGCCAAGTTTGTTTCCAAGATGCACTCTTCAGTGCAAATGTGTTAATTAATTAATTTTTTCAATTTGTTACATGCCTGACTTTTCGGAATATATAAGAAAACAACGTAAGTCCCCATAAAGGGCAACAAATTAATTTTTTTGTTGCGATTCCAAAAAAAAAATATTAAAGTTTTTTTTATATTTTGTTTTTTAATATATATTTTTTTAAATTTGTTTGTACAATAAATTAAATATTAGAAAAAAATCGACTCGCAGCACTCGCGACGTGGCCTTTGGCATTCCAAAAATTATGGTATTTTGTTTGAAAGTTCATAACCTCTTTTCAGCTACTTTCGCATAAGACTAGCAATGAATTGTTATTGTTGTTAGTAAACTGCGCTACAACAACAAGCAATGAATGGATGCTTTTTTGCGCTTGAGTATCAGATTAGATACTAATGAACATTGAATATCAGATTAGGTACTAATCCCATAAATCCTCTAAACAATTTTGGAGTGCGCGAGTGTGACAGTTATAACTGTTATAAATCTGTGTTGTTTTGTGGTAGTTCTAGCGGATTTATTTTATAAACGGCGAATTTGAATCACTAAACATAATCTTTTTGCATATTTTCTTCCAGATGTGATCTACGTTGGCTCCTTGAACCCACAGCACTTGGAAATCGCTGCACTGTACCTCGAACATGGCAAGCATGTGTTGTGCGAAAAGCCGCTCTGCATGAACTACAAGCAATCCAAGCAGCTCATAGATCTCGCCGAAAGCAAAAACCTTTTCCTAATGGAAGGGATCTGGTCACGCTTCTTCCCTGCCTATCAATATTTGCGTCAGCAAATCAAAAACGGTGTACTGGGTGAAATCAAAGAGGTTAATGTTGCATTTGGTTTCGACTTAAGCCACGTCGATCGTTTGACGTAAGTGCATATGATAGATACTCTTTTTAAATCCAATATGTAAAATATTTTACTTTTACGTTTTCCATTGACAGCAAAAAAGATTTGGGAGGCGGTGTTGTGCTAGATTTGGGTGTGTACGCTATACAAGCATCGCAATGGGGCTTCCAAGACACGCCACAAAAGGTCATAGCAAAGGGCGAACTCAACGAAGACGGTGTGGATAAGTACGTGGAAGCCGAGTTGCAGTATTCCGGTGGACGCGTCGGCAAGTTAGTTTTCGGCGCTAAAGAAGAGTTGGCGAATAAGGCGGTCTTTAAGGGCACGAAAGGCGAAATCACGGTAGATTTATTGTTTATTTCAAATATTTGTTTTCTTTTACAAAAACCTTTTTTTGTTTGTTTTGCATTGCGTGCAGATACCATTGTTCTGGTGTCCCATCAGTCTCATCGATGTTGATGGGCAGGTGAAGGAATGGCCCTTGCCAAAGGGAAGGCACGCAACTAACTACGCGAGGTCAGAGGGTTTCCGCTACGAAGCTGAGGCAGTACGTCAAAGCATACTGAAAGGTGAAATCGAAAACGAAAACGTCACCCACAATGAAAGTCTAACTATTGCTAAAGTGCAAGATGATATTAGAAAACAAATCGGTGTAGTCTTTCCAGAAGATAACTAGCAAAGTAAATTAATTTATTTGTATATAAAGTGTCCCTTTATTAGTTACAAACTGCATATCCTTCTATAAAATACATACATAGGTATATGAAAAGGGGATGAGCTTACCTTAATTATTATTTTATTTGTATATTATTTTACCCTGTACTAACACTGCATTTGTTTATATACATATATAAAAATATATATGCCTATGTACATATAATTAATAACACAAAAATAAAACGAAATCTATTAAAAACATGCAAGTGCTAGTGAATGCATTAAATGCACTCTTCTTGCAATTGATAACGTCAAACTGTTGCATTAAATTAATCCCACTCTTTTGAATGGCGGAGAATGCGACGCCGCTACTCTGCATTAGTTTGCCAACGTCCGTGTAGCGTGTAACTCCTCAAAACGAAAAAAAAAATGCCCGTACTAAAATGGGGTATTGCAGCAGCTGGCCGTATAACGCATGATTTCGTCACAGCATTGTCCACCATTGAGAATAGTCAGCACACGGTAATCGCTGTGGCTGACGTAGAAATGACGCGCGCACAACAATTTGCTGAACGTCATGAAATACCAAAATGCTACGATGGTTTCGATGCCTTATCTCTGGATACAGAAATTGATGTAGTCTACGTGGGCACATTAAATCCTTATCACTATCGCGTAGTGCGTCTATTGTTGGAACGCGGTAAACATGTGTTGTGCGAGATGCCACTTTGTTTAAGTTTGCGGCAAGCGGCGGAGCTCTACCGTGTGGCAAAGGAACGTAATGTGTTTCTTATGGAAGGTGAAGAAAGACAAGCAGTCTGATGTGTGGGTGTGCAAGTTTTGAAATACAATTTTTTGTTTTTGCTTTCCTGCAGGCATGTGGTCGCGTTGCTTCCCCAGCTATGCACGCCTGCATGAAATTTTGCTTGCCGTTTGTATTGGCGAAGTGACACTCATACAAGTGCAACATGGTTTTCGTGTGAATAGTGAACGCGTTTTGCTGCGTTCACTCGGCGGTTCCATCGCGCTTGATATTGGCCGCTATGCGATACAATTGGGCCAATTAGTCTACGGTTGCGCGCCCATTGACATTAAATGCAACGCACATCTGAATAGCGATGGCGTCGATGTGGAGTGTGAATTCATAATGGATTATGGCCAAAATCGAAAGTTGGCTGCATTCATATCGGGCTTGGAAGATTTAGAGAACTGTGCCCAATTGCTGGGCACCCAGGGTGAAATCAAGGTTAGTTGTTGTAGGTTGTTGAGTGATTTTTTCTTCTTTTATCAATTTGTGTTTGTTATTGATAAACGAGACATGAGTATCGGTTCACAGCTGATAACAATAGCATCTATTTGAAGTGAGCTTTTCCGCACAGCTTATAACGAAATTCGCATTGTCAGCCAACAACAACACTATCTACTGTTTGCATTAATTTTGCTATTAAAAGCAGGTTGGATTTGATATGCGTCGCACAGTAAATAACTTTTAAACAAAACGAAAAATAATTATAGTCAGAGGCAAGGCGAATCTATTAAGGGGTTATATATAGTTAGAAGGCCGAAAAAAGCGAATTTTCCAGAACTTTTTTAGAGAAAACTTTTAAATTTATTGATCTAAAAATTTGTACACATATTATGTGATCACTATATCTCTAAACTGGATCGTCTGAAATTAAAAAACCAAACAGATTTCGTTAAAGTAATATTATATATTATCTTCTCAATTGTCACTATAACCACTTACGCGATTTTGGCCGAGTTTAACAAAGCGCGCCAGTCGTTTCTTTCTCGCGCTAACCGGCGCCAATTGAACTTACCAAGTGAAGCCAAGTCCTTCTCCACCTGAGCCAACGTGCAAGGGTCCAAACATCTTACGCATAATCTTTCTCTCAAACACTCCAAGCGTCGCTTCATCGGATGTTGTCATCGTTCACGCTTCTGCGCCATACGTTAGGACGGGCATGATGAGAGTCTTGTAGAGTGCTAGTTTTGTTCGTCGAGAGAGGACTTTACTACTCAATTGCCTACTCAGTCCAAAGTAGCACTTGTTGGCAAGAGATATTCTACGTTGGATTTCGAGGCTGATATTGTTATCGGTGTTAATGCTGGTTCCTAAGTATACGAAGTCCTTTACAACCTCGAAATCATAACTGTCAACAGTGTCGTGGGTGCCGATACGCGAGTGCGCCGACTGTTTGTTTGATGACAGGAGGTACTTCGTTCTATATATATGTATGTATATATAATTGGCGCTTACACCCTTTTTGGGTGTTTGGCCGAACTCCTCCTCCCATTTGTGGTGTGCGTCTTGATGTTGTTCCACAAATGGAGGGACCTACAGTTTCAAGCCGACTCCGAACGGCAGATATTTTTATGAGGAGCTTTTTCATGGCAGAAATACACTCGGAGGTTTGCCATAGCCTGCCGAGGGGCGACCGCTATTAGAAAAATGTTTTTCTTAATTTGGTGTTTTCACCGAGATTCGAACCGACATTTAGCTGTGAATTCCGAGTGGTAGTCACGCACCAACCCATTCGGCTACGGCGGCCGACCAAAAAAAAATTAGAAAATTAAAATAAATAAATAAAAAAATTATTAACTTTTTTTAAATTTTTTATTTAGATACCTTATTTCTAAAACATTTATAAAATTAAAAAAAGCAGCAAAAAACATTAATTTATGCAAATTGAATAAGTTTACAACCTGCATGTTAAATAAAGAGAATTTTCAATAACGCAACCTTTATTATTTTTTGTTATAATATATATACCGTATTCTCTTCTAACGGACACCTCCCTTAAGCGGACACTTCGACAATTTTTTCAGTACATATGTACCACAAATCCTTAAGAGTTTTTTAAATTTTTATATCATTACCTTTTTTTACAATTTTTTCATAAGCGAACAAATTTTTCAGTCCCTTAGGTGTTCGCTTAAAAGAGAGTACACTGTATACATATGTATATATGTATATATAGATGAATCAATTTAGTATATAGATATTGTTTTCTCAAATATTATACAAGGTGGCGCAAAATTAATCACCCGATTTTGATTTTCAATAACTTCTTTACTATATAAAAGAAAAAAACGTTGAGTAATGGAAATTTTTATTTTGACCTTTACGCGCTCCATTTCTTGTCTGTTTGCATACAGCAGCTGTCTAGTTCACAACTGTCAAACATAATTGACGTGCGACGCCATTTGCAAAAATTAGTAATCTTCCAAAAGGGTGATTAATTTTGTGCCACCTTGTATATACACGCATTCTTTAACTTTTCTTACCTTTTCTATTAAGTCCGTCATTCAAATATTTAATTCTTTCCGATTTCGGTCGTTCACAGCTAGACAACTATTGGTGCTGTACCTCCCTGACAAGGCCCAACAATATCACCGAATCCTGGCCATTACCTCCCGCCAAATTTGAATTCAACCACACCAATTCCTGTGGACTACGCTACGAAGCAGAAGAAGTGCGTAAATGTATCGAAAAACGTTTGCTGGAATCTACGCTGTTTACGCATGCGCAGAGTCTCGAACTGATGTGCATCGAAGAGGAAATGCGTCGGCAAATGGGTGTAAATTATGACGATGTGTTGAGCTTGGATTTGTAAGCCAACCATCTGAGCCACACGGGAAAAGAGGCGGGCGTGAGAGCCGAAAGGAAAACGCGTACACTTAAGTAAGCAAAATTTGAGAAATTTGTAGGTTGGAAAAACCACACGCACACGCCTCTAAAGGGATAAAGATTGCAACCGCGTGCTTTTACAAGAGTTTCTTATGCTTTTTATTAATGCTCTTAAAACATATTTTTTATCTACATACGATTAGTGTTATGCAATTTTCATTGTATTGGTGCTACATACGTCGGTATGTATGTGTATGTATCCATGGGTATATATAATCCACATTCTTATTCGGTTTTTATTTGCATTGTTTTAGGTGTTCACTTTAGATTCTCAAATATCTTATATTAACTAAATAGAATACATCAGCTAAACGTTTGGTTTTTTTTTCTAAAGAATATTCGATCTCTACTCAACCTGTAGTTGTTAAATATTTTAAAGTTTATATTTACAAAGCTTATAATGTATGTACGTATGCATGTATGTGTGTATGGTATGCATATTTTATACTCCGATGAGTTATGGATTTGTATCAAAAAAACAAAAACATAGCCAAATGGTGAAATTAAAAGCAATTTTCATAAAACTTAATATGTTCGCATTTTATTGGAATTTTTTTATATATACATTGGGTATTTTATTCATGTGTGTATATTTTATTTCAGCTGAAATACAGTTTGCTTAGCATAAATTAAAGGCGTTAAATATTTTCGTATGTGTGCAGATTTTTGTTAAGTTAATTAAATTAGGCAAATAATTATAACTAGAATTATTGGTTTTGAAAGTTTCTGTTTGTATTTTACAGCTAACTAAAATTATATAATACATAAGTGAGGCACAAAACTATTTATATAATAATTAAAAAAAAAAACTAAGCGCCGCATGAAATAAAGAGTAAAAAATTAACTAAAATGATTTTTTTTATAATTTATACTTAAGTGGTAAGCTAACAGGGAATGCTTCTGTTTCCGTAGCAGCTCAATTTGGTGATGGAGTCTTAAAACACGTTAATAGAAAGTTCGAAAATTTAGTATACAAAATATATACAAAAAAAATTTATTTAGAAAAAAAATTTGAAAAATGTAAAAAAAATTAAATTAAACGAAAAATTTAATTTTTTTTTAATTTTCTTTTAAATTTTGTTGTTTTACTTAAATTAATGGATTCTTAAAACTCGATAAAAAAAATTTTCACATACTTAATTTTCAAAATATAAAAATGTAAAAAAAAATTGAATAAAAATTGCAAAAAAATTTTAATTAATAAATTAAACTTAAATATAAAAAAAAATGTATTTAAGAAAAATTTAAAATTGTAAAAAAAAAGTAAAAGAATAATTTGAATTTCACAGCATTGCTGATCGGAGGTGGCGAGTGGAAACTACTTGCGTTACGACCAGACAAATCTGGCCATCCTACAATCTGAAACAGACGAAAACCCTTATAAGTCTTTCGAAACACGAACTAAGGCATATAATATCTCTTATCACCGGCCACTGCCTTTTGGCCACTCACGCATGTCGTCTCGGGGTTCCTCAAAACGACCTGTGCAGATACTGCGAGGACGAAGATGAGGAAGTATCGAGCAGGCATTTGTTGTGCAGTTGTCCCGGTCTAGCCAGAAGTCGACTCGCTCTTCTAGGCTCTCCAACAATTGGCAATCTTTCAGTACTCTCAAACCGGAAAATCGAATCTCTCATCAAATTCTCGAAACGAATTAATATCTTTGACCAAAATCTATAATAAAAATCTCGGTTAGGTGGGGAAATCATATAATATAATGAGGTGTCTAGGGCAACACAACGGACCCAACTTGCGGTCTATGTGGTACTCCGATGCGGGGTCACCCTTAAACCAACCAACCAATCCAAAAGAAAAATTTAATTAAAAAAAAAAAAAAATTGTGTTGGAATTTTATGAAATTTTCTTTTAATTTGGTTTTATATATAAATCTCGAAAATTAAGAAAAAAATTTTCACATACTTAATTTTCAAAATATAAAAATTAAAAAAAAAAAAAAATTAAATTTAAAGAATTAAAATTTACAAAATTAAAAAAAATGTACATATTTAAAAAATTTAATTAAGAAAAGATTAAAAAAAATTAAATAAAAAAAAATTTTCTTAATTTAATTTTTTTTTATTTAAAATTTTATTTTAATTTTTATATTTTAATTTAAATATTTTTTGTTAAGTTTTCTTTTTAATTAAATTAACTTTTTTAATTAAAAAAAAGAATAATAATAAATATTGAAGTCTTTTGTTGGCCATATTAATTTTTTCTTCACCTCTCTTGGGCAGACACTCATCGTCAGTCACTTTTTGTCCGTCCAAAAGAGGTGTCCTCAAATGAGGGTTACTTTTTCCGATACATAAGATTTGGCATACAAAATGTGCGCTCAAGGAAGGAGTGCGGCTAATAGAAGTGTCCTGAGTTCCTTCTCCTACAGTTTCGCGCCGCCTTCGAACGGCAGATATTTTTTATGAGGACGATTTTCATGGCAGAAATACACTCGGTTTTTTAATCGGTTCCTAGAAATCTAGGAGAGATGCTGAAAATCTTAGTTCTATTTTACAATTTTTTTTATGGAACATTGATACCTAGAAAACTAAGTTTAATATTCGTCTTACTTAGCAGAGTTTTGCAAAAATTTCCTTTCTCAAATACAAAATTAATTAACAAATTGATTTCTAGAAAACTGGAGCTAACGAATTCCCATAACTCGGAAACAAAGCGGAATATTGAAAAATATTAATCCTTCTTTTACAAAAATTTATCTCACATTTTAAAATGTTTATTAAACGAACTAAATTTTGATTTTCGATGTATTGAAAATATTAACATAGCGAAACATTTAATTCTCAGTTTTGGGGGTTTCTCAGCAATTCTTACTTTGGAGGTGCATAAAAAACTCCATCACAAAAAAAAAAAGAAAATAATAATATTCCCATTCTTCAAACTAATCGAGATATTAAAAACTTTTACTTGTAATTAAAAATACATTAACTGAAATTTTAGAACTAAGCGCGAGATGGATTTTTTGTTTACTTTATTTCGTTCAATTTCTTACAGTTTCGTAAAACTACGCTAAAAAAATTAAAAACATCAAAATTAAACTAACAACAATTTAAAATTTAATTAAACTAAAAACAAACACTAAAACTGAAGTGATGCCGAGAATCTTTACTTGCGATTGCCACATCGGGTGCTATACGATGTATAATCAAATTGAGCTGCTGTGAAAATAATATGGCGAAAATTTTATTAAAATTATTTTATTTTAATTGCGAGAATAATAATTTAAAAATGCGTCAACTAAAATTAGTTTAAAATTTTACAGTAAGTTTTATAAGCCAAAAACTTAAATATAAAATAAGAAATGTAGAGTTTCAATAATTTTTCCCAGGTTTCTTTTTACGATATTTTTCTCGACTTCTTGTCTAATGTGAGGTTATGTTCTAGGATATGTTAACTTGACTAATCAACATTGATTTCACATGGACTGGAACTGGTTTTAGCATTCGAGCAGATATGAACTCGTGCAATATGAGAATTATTTACTTAAAAACTTAACACTAATAAAAATAAGTGAAGGGTCGATTAAAAAAATTTGGTTATTAAATTTGTTTCATATTTTAGAAATTTCCGCATCATTGTTTAAATTAAAATCAAAATTTTCTCAATTTTAAAAATCTTACCGCAAAAGCTGATATTAAATTTAAAGTGAAGTTCATTAGAGTAAAGATTTGGAAAACAATAGATATGTACCCTAGGTGGTTGGAAGCAGTAGTAGGTTTTTATCCTATAGGATTACTTATAGATCAAAATGTGTGTTAAGGCAGCAAAAACGTGTTTAATTAATATTAATAAAACAGACGAACAAATTTTAAATTTTTATCCGTCGCAGTGTTTCCAGAAACATGAGGTGGTGCTAATCAGAAGTAGTGAATAAAGCTATAGCACATCGCGATTGACCTTTTCCATAGTTGCATTTTCAGGCTCAGCAATAACAAAAAGAAAACAAATCAGGGAAAAAAGTAAACAAAAAAACACAATAAAAATTAAAATAAAAAAACAATAAAAATAAAATAAAAAATATATAAATAAGTAACTTAAAAGAATAAACAAATAAAAGAATTAAATCAGAAAACAAAAATAAAAATATTAGAACCAAAAAAAAATTAATATTAAAAAATGTTTTAAATAAAAAAAAATGTTAAAAAATAATGAAAAACTAAAAACAAACAAAAATAAAAAATTTATTATTGAAAAAATTACTTTGACCCTGCTGACTTCATAAATCATAGAGTAGTGCAACTCCATAAATTCTCAATATTTGATTCAGTAAATTTATTTTCTGACAAATAAAATTCTGAAAAATTGAGGAAAAAAATTATAAAAAATATTTAAATTAAAAACAAAAAAAAAAAAAATAAAAATTATAAAAAAATAATAATAATAAAATTAAAAGAAAAATTAAAAAAAAAAAACATATTAAAAAAAACACTGAAAAATTAAAAAAAAAACTAAACAACTTAAAAGTAAATATTAAAACAACATATAAAAAAATTAATCGTAAAATAACAGAACATTAAAAAAATTAAAAAACCAACTTTGAACAAAATAAGTAGAAGAATTAGATTAAAAAATAAAAAATTCTAAAATTAGAAACAAACTTTAACTTAAATAAAAATTAAAAAAAAATTTTTAAACAATTTTAAAAATATATCAAAATAAAACACTTTGACCCTATTGAAAAAAACTAAACAACTTAAAAATAAGTATAAAAAAATTAAAAGTAAAATAACAAAAGATAAAAAAAAATCTAAAAAAACAATAAAAAATAAATAAAAGAATTAGATTGCAAAAAATAAATAAAACAATTGCCAAAAATTAGACGAAAATGTAATTTAAGAAAAACAAATAAGAAAATTCAAAAAATAAAATAAAAATTATAATTAAATAATAATTTAAAAAAAAAATTAAAAATAAAATAACAAAACAATAAAAAACCAATTTTGAAAACAAATTAAAGTAAAAAAAATAAATAAAAGAATCAGACTAAAAAAATTTAAAAAATTCTAAAATTAGAAAAAAATGTATGTTAAAAAAGAATAAAAAAATTGAAAAATATATTAAAATCAATTAAAAAAAATCAAAATAAAACACTTTCACACTAATTTTTTCACTTTCACTTAAAAATAAATATGCAAATGATGA
This sequence comes from Anastrepha fraterculus, assembly GCA_037575425.1. Classification (NCBI taxonomy): domain Eukaryota; kingdom Metazoa; phylum Arthropoda; class Insecta; order Diptera; family Tephritidae; genus Anastrepha; species Anastrepha fraterculus. The sequence goes on from JAYXIM010045467.1 coordinate 25,812, forward strand.
AAAAATGAAAATAAAATAACAAAAGATAAAAAAAAATAAAAAAAACAGTTATGAAAAAAATAAAAAAAGATTAGATTGAAAAAATATATATAAAAAAATTTAATTAATGAATTAGATTGAAAAATATATATAAAAAATTCTAAAATAAAAAATCTTTTGTTTTAGGAAAAATAAAAAAGAAAATTGAAAAAAATATTAAAAACAATTAATAAAAGTATTAAAATTAAACAATTTGACCCAAATGACGTCATAAATCATAGACAATTGCTGCATCATACAACAGTTCTCGATATTTTACTCAGTAAAATTATTTTTCAACAAATACATAAAATGCTGACAAAATGACGAGGAGTAGAGTGCATATTGGTTGTTGAATCGCATCAAATTTAAAGCACTTCAAAACTTGCAGTATTAAGTCTTCAGTAATGAGTGGCACGTTAGTTTTTGAATGCATTTATAAACAGTTCATTTTCAAAATATTTGCATACTTTCAAGAGCCGTAACTACAAGTATTTCTATAAACGATGAAATCTCGCTATGATGCCGCTAAAGTGTACGAACCTCATATTATTATTCGTTTTGCTATATTCACTTTTCATCAAAATCTCAATCTGCATAAATTTCAGGGTAAATAATTCATAGTTTGTCAGTAGCTTTTTTTTTTTGTTATGTCCAAATACAGTGAAACCTCTCTGACATCGGACACACATCGTCAGCCAGCTTTTGTGCGTCCAAGAGAGGTGTCCACTCAAAAGAGGGTAAGTTTTTTCGATACATAAGATTTAATATAGAAAAAAATGTCCGCTTAAGGGAGGCGTTCGGCTAATAGAAATGCCCGTTAGGAGAGGTTCCACTGTACGGAAAATAGAAGTTGTGTAAGCCTTTTAGAGGCTTTCGATAACGGCGTTAGAAGTAGTTCTTTAAATTTACTGAACCCGTTTGGACGAGGTTAAGTTTTACTCCAGAGAAATAAAGTTTTTGTATAATTAATTTCTATGCTCAAGACTTCTTCGTTTTATTTATGAAGCACTTTTGTATGAAAAACTTTGAAAGCACTCGATTATTTCAAGGAAAGGAAAAGTGGCGACTTCCGAATACCGCTACTTTGTGCTTAGCGAATTTGAAGTTGAATTTATGTCAGTACAGCTAATAAACATACTTTTGGGTGGAAATATTTAGACTTGCATATGTATTTGAGCACGATTTATTCAATCAACCTTGGTTTGCCCAGTTTATTCGCTTATTCTTCCTCTTATTTTCGTTTGTTTATTTTCTGTTCTGACATTACGGCCTTTGAGGTGACGCAATCTTTCGTTGTTGTTGATGTCGCAGTTCGCTGACGTAATCTTTTGTTCTAACATTCAGTTCATTATATCGAAGTTTCTCTGTATTTTATCACCAAAGCGGTTTCCCGGTTGAAGAAATTTCCATAAATTGTTAATAAATTACAGTGGTTTACAGGATAAGCTCAGATTTTTAGCGGCGAATTTTGATGTTTTAATTTCAGAGTCAGCTGAGCGGCTTGTTGCTTAAAAAAAAATAAGAGTAGTTGACTATTTTCAATTTATCCGTTGCAGAAAGTGTTAAGTCTGCGGCTTTGAAAAGTTGCAGTTGGAAGTTATTTTAAATGATTTTACAATTATTTTATGCGCCTAAGGATCGATTTTTGATTTTTGTTTTCAATTTCAGGCTTAGTTGAGCAATTTGTTGTTCTAAAAAAAGAGTAATTGACTATTTTTAAGTGAAAGAGCTAGAAAGTGTTGAACCTGAGACTTTGAAAAGCTGCAGTTGGAAGTATTTTAAAAAACCGTTAAGAAGAATTAAAATTATTTTATGTTTTTAAGTATAGAAGCTGATTTTTTTTGTCAATTTCAGGCTCAGCTGACATGCTTGAGATTAGTATTCAGAAAAACCGATTTGGCCATTTATATTTTTTATAGTAAAAAATAGAGGAAACGGGGATTTTTACAATAACTATGAAAAATCGTTGAAATAAAATTTTATTATTGTTTTTTTTTTTTGTAATATTAATTTTTTTTTACAAATGTAACAAATTGTAGAGGTTTGCGAAATAAGCTCCGACTTTTTGCATAGGCCAAAGAAAAGGTCGAAGTTAATGTATTGAAGTTTGATTTCAGACTCAGTTGAGCGACTTGTTGCTTAAACAAAAAAGCCCAGTTGACTATTTTCAATTTATCTGTTGCAGAAAGAAAAAAAATTTTTTTTTTGTGAAACTAAATTTTTCCAACTTTTTAATTTTAGGCGCAAGTCATGTCACGAACGAATTCGAAACTGATTAATTCAATTATTAGAAGAAACGTTATTTGCTTGTTTCTCTTGTTCACAATAGTATTTCTTTTATGTTGCTAAATTTCTCGTACCTCAATCATTTTGTGTATTTAAGTAAATTCTGAATTCAGAATACTTCTGAAATCTAGGTATTCTGAAATCGATTTATGGTGATGTTTAAGGCGCATTCATTAAAGGTGGTGGTACTAGACCAACAACAATGTTTTGTACGTTTGATTGTCAAAGCAAAGTATTAAGAAACTATATTAGAAAACAAATAATGAATTCGCCTTGTTTCATTCTGAGCTGACAGTCATATGGACACGGCAAAAGAAAAAAAAAAAACAATCAGCTGATTTACCGATACCACCTTTAATATTATCGTCTTGATCTAAGTATTCTGAATTCGAAATCGGTTCATGGCATTGTTAGAAAAAACGTAATTTGCTTTGTTGACTTTTTTACGATTTATGGTGATGTTAGAATAAACTTTTTTAGCTTCCTTGGCATTCTATCTGAGTCAAAATGTAAAAATATGTAAATACAAAATTATAAGCGGCTGAGTAACTGAGCATCAGTATGTGAAAAATCGCATTGCGACTGTAATTTTTTTATAATTTCCAATATTTTTAAGTTTGTGTATTTGGAAAATGACATTGCGATTGTATTTGTTTTTTTTTTTTTAATTTTCAATCTCTTCAAGTTTTGAGGCATTAAAGTTACGATTTTGCAATTGCTTCAACTGTTTCTGTAGTTGATAGAGTAAAACCAGGATAAAAATTTAATAAAAATTAAAAACGAAAGTTAAATGAAGTCTTAAAATAGGAATAAAGTTATGCCACACTCATTTTGTTTGAACATACACATACAAATATGCAGTTGCTTTATATTTAGGCATAGTTTAAAAGGAATATTAACTTGTAATGTATGATACATTGATTAACACTATAATATATATATATATATTAAAAAAACGTTAATTCATTTGTTGCAATTTCCGTAGTGTGTGTGGGTTTTTTATACAAATTCTATACATATGTTTTTGTGGAAAGTTTGCAACAAAGCGGAAAAAAATAACATTACATATTAGAGCGAGCTGCTGTTTCTTGCTACAAAAAATTCATTCATTCATTTCGGCTGCTAGTCAGCTTATACATATAATATTTTTGATTCGTTCTTCAATTACGTTTAGTTTATTTTAAATTAATTATGCGGGAATTCACTAACAAAATTCCGCTTAATATTTCTTCTGTCTCGTTTTAGTCTTCATATTTTTTTCTTTTCTTTTCTTTTTTCTTCTTTTTCAGTTTAACGCTTATTACTTCTATGGGCTAATAAAAATCAAGTCTTCTCTTAGAAATTGCTAACAGTGTAGAAAGCGTGGCGTGGCGCAGCGCCTGTGCATGTGTGAATGTATGCCTATGATGTGTATTCATGTATGTGGCGGGCGTGTGAAGGGGAGTGCAGTGTGCATGTTTGTTAAATAAGACCCCCTTCCCCGCACTTTAATTGCTAATCATATTCACTGCGCTTGTGGCCGCAATTGCAGTGACAGTGGCAGTAGTTGTGGCTGCAGCGGAGGTGACGGTGGCGGCAGCGGTAGCTTTGGTGCCGCTATCTGCAATGCTATCACCAGTCAATGCATCACCACTACTGAGAGTGGCTTTCGCGGCATCACTTGTAGTTGTAGTTGCAGTGTTATCAGTGACACCCGCATCATTTGGATGCGTGACAGTATCCTCATTAGCATCACCAATTGTGTTTGCCACAGGTGACGGCTCGATTTTTGCCGTTGCTACAACTTTGAATGCTGCCTTCACATTTTCATCTTCATTGGTTGTGCCTAACTTAGACGCTACCGATTGATGTGGCTCTGTGATAGGTATTTGTTCGCCGTCTATCTCTTCTGCTATGACCTCGCCACCCTCCTTCTCCTCCTCATCCACTGCTGCATCTTCATCTACATCCGCGCTGCACGTGTTGTTGTAATCACAATCGGTAGTCACGCTGCGCTTGCTAATAAGCGTACTGGTGCTGCCACTTACGCTCAAACAAGCCGTATGCGAGACAGCTACAAGCGTGGCGGTTGTATGGCGATTATGCTGTAGCAGATCATTGATTTGTGAGAGCCGTGTTGCACTGGAAATGGGTGTACTAAGCTGTATGAAGCTGGTGCCACTACCACTGCCACTGCCATTGTCGCTGCCGCTGACACCGCCGTCGCTGTCATTACTGTTGAGTGCAGCGTTGCCGTTGTTGGTACAGGAAGTGGTTTTGATTGTGGTGTTATCGGCACAGCTGCTGCTGTTGTCGTTGGGGTTGGTGGTGGCGCTGCCGTTGCCATCTCGGGTAGCGCCACCTGCTTCAACGCTACCTTCCTCACTGCCACCGCTGTCATCAATGCTAATGCAGCTGGGCGCTGTGGTGTCTACAAGCGCATAGCTGTTGGCGTCTTGGTACTGTGATGCGGCTGCGGTGGTTGTGGCGGTGCCGTATGGTGGCAGCGATGGTACGGCGCATGAACTGTAGGTGGTTGGTGGTGGCACCGTTGGCTGTGTGGATATGCCTGCCACTGTGGCGCTTTGCTGGTTGTGTTGTGGTAGATAACCAGCGCTTGATGTCTGCTGATAGGCTGTGTAGGTTGAGACCTGTAAGGTGGAAATCAGTGATCAATTCAAAGAGGCGTTTGAATTTTTGAATTAATGAATTTTAAATTAAATTAAAATTAAAACTTAAAAATTAAATTAAATTCAATTTTAAATATTAAATCAAATTAAATTAAAAAACCTATGCCAGTTTTCATATGATGATGTAGGTATTAGCAAATTTAACTCAAAAATTCCATGTACACGGTGGCGTAAAATTAATCACCCTATTGGAAGATTTGTAATTTTTTCGAATGGCGCCGGCATCTGTAGTATACAAACAGACAAGCAAAGGACAAAGGAGCGCATAAAGGTCAAAATTAAGATTTCCATCATTCAAAATCTGTTTTTTAGTAAAAAAGTTGAAAATTGAAATTTGAAACGCCGAGCCATGAAGCACCGTGAGATTTGGTAACTCTGATAAAAATACACAGGCTAAAAAGCTCATTGTATTTAAACCTCTGGAAAGTAAAAGGGTAGATAGTTAAGAACGAAAGGAGAAAAGTAGCAGAAGGAACAGATAGGATAGAATAGAGCCAAAGAGGTAGTTAGACCTGTGAGCATTTTGCCCGTTTTTGTTTTTGGTAAAACTGAAAATATCCTCCCGTTTGAAAACGAGTTTTACTCGTTATCATTACATCGGAACCCCAAATTCGTAGCCTTGCTCTAGCAAATGCGGCACACTCACAAAGAAAATGCTCAGTTTTATCCGCCTCCTCTATGCAAGACAGGTAAATCGGGTCCTCTATGATTCCAATGGTGGTCATATGTTGACCCCAACGAACGTTGACGAACGTCTTTTCCTTCAAGTTTTAGAAGAAAGTTCAACAGATTTCTGTTCGGGCTTATCACAAAAAGGTTGAAAAAGTTATTCACAGAAAAAATGGATGATTAATTTTGCACCACTTTGAGTAAAATTGTGTTTATGTGTGCATACAGCCAACAAAATCACTGAACCAGTTTTGACGAGATTTACGGTGTTTCGCACTTTCTTCATATAACAAATGCAAAACATTTGAAAAAAAAATTTTTTTTTTTAAATTAACGGATGTTTCAGCAATTTCAGAATCGCACTTTGTTATACTGCATACCAAAATTTGTTCGAGAAATTCTAATTAAAGACCTTGGAATTGAGGAGAAAATAGAAAAGTTTGAAACTTGGATTTATATGGCCTTCGTTAGAAAATGAGCCATGGTTAGGTGAGGCTAGCCAGGTGACTTGTATAAGGCAATACACTCGTTGGCTATAAGGCCCATTGTGAAGCCTGCATTTGATTTTCATCTCCTAATTAAAATGCTTAAATCAATTAGATTTTTTTTTAATTGGTCCCTCCAGTGAGACCATTTGGAAATTTCTCAGATCTTCAAAGAAATAATTGCTAAGATATTTGGCACGGCTTCTTTGAAGTGCAGGACATTCACAGAGGACGTGTTATACAGACTCTTCATCTTCACAACTGCTGCAGAAGTCATTGTGAGGTGCATCCATTCTACTGGCTAGGATGCCAATAGCGCAGTGACCCATTATTCACCTGTAAGGACGCTTGTAGTTGATCTGCTGACTCCAAGCAGACATTTTATCCTTCTAAGATTTATTTTGACCAGAGTGCTTCGGAGACCCTGCAGTTAGTAGTCAGAGACCACCTTCTATTGGTTTCCGCGTTTACGCTCAAGTCAATCGCAGTGTACAGTTCGTGTAGAGGAATGCTTATGTCCTCTACGAGTATCACTCACTGAAGGTCAAGCTCAGAGCCTTTCCTGGTACACTCATGCGCTCTTTTATTTCCCTCCACTACAGAGTGGCTAAATGGGCTATACTTTTACGCAAAATAATGAATTAAAAAAAAAAAAAAGAAATTAGAAAAATAGTAAAAACTGGTCAAACTAATCAGCTTATTCGAATGGAATCAAGAACTATTCAATCGTTGTTGTTTGTCTGTGACATCATTTCTGGTCTCCTTATCTGCACGGAACTACCTGATCTCATAAGCTTCAACGCTACGCTTTCAGTTTCTATTTCACTTCCAGTTAATTAAAGCTTACCATCATTTTTGGGCACAATTACAAGAGCTCTCATGGAATTCAATAGAATATTCAGTAGCCTTGACTTAGAGCATTGACTTTCATAGTGAAGAAACATTTATGAGGAAGTCAAATTAATACTTGAACAAATAATAACAACGTTCTAAATTCATGCTGGGCAGACTTCTCCAGGGTGCTACATAAACAATTTGAACTTGAAATCCTTTTTTCTTGCAATCTGTTTTTAAATTTCACACTTCTTCCAAACTATTCGGTATATTTATTTGAAATAATTTACTTAAAAGTATTTTTATTGTTTATTAAAAAATACCCTTTCATCACAGCTCTGGCAATAAGCCAGTGGCTATCGAGACTACGATAAACTTTCGACGACAGTTGGTTCTAAGTTACCGAAACGACCCGGATTTATATCCGGCCAAGGACTGTCACTCCAGCAGCATTCACCGTATGTAAGTATGGGGAATGTTTATGCTGCTACAACAACAACATTGGCAGTTCATTACTTCTTTTCATTACAGCAGCGAACTGAAATCGTTGTGCCTCTGTTTTCGTTTTCGCGCTGATGAGTACGGAAAAAAATTGGAGTTAAAAAATCAATTACCGAGGTGAATAATTTAATTTCAGTTGATGGAATTTCGACTACTGGGTGTTACTAATTTCGATCCACCATTTCTTATATACAATTTCCGGTAGTACTAACCTGTGTTTGTTGAACAGTCGCATAGTTCAAATTCTGGTGATATGCACTCAGAGTGGCAGTGCTCGCGGAGACTCCGACCGCGCTACTGTAGGATGGCAGCATTTCGCCGTACACGGGTGCGGCAGGAGCTGAGCCCGCATATACACCCGCATCTAACGAGTCTAATTGATAATTTTGTTGTGTTGTCGCTTGCAACTCGGTTGTGCTTACGGCGCTGTAATGAGTGGTGCTGCTGCTTTGTTGTTGATAGTAATTGGCTGCCGGTTCGCTTGGGTATGCGGGAGAAGCGTAACCAGAGCTATAATTTGATTGTGTTTGCATGGCATAGTAGCTGTTGGGTAGTGCGGTGGCGTATGATGGCGTCGGTGGTAGGGCGTTTGTGTGTGGACCGACAGCGGTAGCAGTTGTGGCACAGGCAGCTGACAAGCTGTAGCTGCTCACAGTACCACAGAGAGGCGGATTCTGCTGTTGACGGTTCTCCATTTCCAGGCGCATGATTGTGTGTATGAAGTGGGTGCGCACACGTGTGGGATTGAATTCAACGCGTCCCACTGTGTTGCCACAGGCATCGCGCGTACAACCGCATGGAAACATAGCGCGATCGACCTGGTAAGGAAGAATAAGAAAAAATTAAGATTATTCACATTAAAAATATAGCAGTTACAGTAAGTTTATCGGAAAAAGTATTTTCTTTTATACTCACTTGACATTTGATGCCCGCTTGACTGCAGGCACACGACTCTGGATCACAGAACTCCACACACGCACAGCCGCACACCTCACGTGAGTTTCGTATGTCGCGGCATTCAATCTTCTCGGCTGCGTCGATCTTGCGCACACCAGCTGCTTTGAGCAGTGCACGCCGTTGCTTCGGTGACACCGGCTGCAGAAAGCCATTGGATTCAGCATCCAAATCGGAGCTACTGCCCTCGCTTAGGTAATCCTCTTCGGATTCCTCACTATCATCACTCGACGAACCACGTGGATTGATTTCCTGCAATTGTAGACGATGAGCACGCCGCAACTCAGCGGCATGTTCCGCCAGCGTAAGCGTTTTGAAGCCAATGTGGCGCGCGCCCATGCCCAGCGTACAACCGCCCGCCGAGGGTACACAACCGAAACCTTGCTGTCGTGGAAAGTAGTAAACTTGCACGTTTTCAAAATTGATGGAACGTTTAAGTTTTTTCACTTGTGTGCCGCCGGTGGTGGATAGCTGCGTTTGTTGTGACGAGTCGCCAAGCGTATCATCCTCCTCGAGGCGACGCTTCAAATTCGAACGCAACGGTTTCGAAATTACTGTTAGTGGCGTCATGGCGGCGGCAGTAGCAACAACGGGCACAATCGCACTGGACGTAGCTGCTACGCTGTCTGCCAATGTCACATTCGACTCGCTGCTGGAGCAATAATTGCTCGGGGTATCTATTGATTTGCTGGCAGTAGGTGCACTTACGGCGCTGCTATCGCTGGGTGCCGCCAACTGGCTGGTGTCTGCCAGGCTGGTGAGCGTCGTCTGCAACGTGGATGTCTCACTGCCCAGTCCCGAGTCGGAACCATCGCTGCGTATCTCTTCCGCGTTCTCATCACGTTGAGTGCTTAGGATTGTTGCGTTATTGCTGCCGCTATCGCTGCTAGCGACCGCACTATTACGCTTCTCCTTGTCAGTAGTAGGAGAAGTAGTGAGATGTATCCGCAGTATGCTTGTGGACGTATCTAAATTCGTCCTGATTGGTAAGTCTTTTTCTGCATTTGGCGTTATAGTGTTTGTCTTTAAATTGTCGATATTCCATAATAAATCGGTGCTTGTGGATGCCTCATCGTTCGTTGAGGAATCCAATGGATTCGAAGTATCCTTGATTGCCGAAATCGACGGTTGTGTGAAGTCATCGATGGCCAGTGGATCTTCCGAGGGCGCATCGGACGCAATGGAGGAATTTATGTCAACGTCGCCGAGTACAATGATTTCGCTATCTATTAAAAAAAAAAAACAAATTTTAATTAAATATTAATTTTGCCAGAATTTACACTTTTTTTTAAATTAAATTTTACAGAAAAATAGAAAATTCTTAAAACCAAAAGAAAAAAAAATGAATTTTCGGTTATTACGTGTCACGAATCTGCTCAACTGGCCAGCAGACATCTTCGTTCCTTGAAGCTTTTAAGTTTGCGAATGTAGATTTTATTATTCCTGCTTCACGGATAGTTCCGACATATAAGCTAAAATCTTTAAAAAGATAGAGAGTTGGAGGCGTATGAAAATTATGAAACATGGATTTATTACAATACACAAGAGAACTACGTCCTCTGCCATGCCAAAAACTGCTCATAAAAATCATTTGCCGTTCAGAGTCGGATTTAAGCTGTTAGTCCTTCCTGTTGCGGAACAATATCAAGACGCACGCCACAAATCGGAGGAGCTTGACTAAACACCTGACAGGAGTGTAGGCGGCAAGACGGTCGATGAAATAAAATTTCCAAGTCCAAGACGGTCGATGAAATAAAATTTCAAGTCGCCCCAGTAACTTTGTGCTTTTTTGAAAATTAACGCTTTGCCTACCGACCGGATCAAATAGGCCCGAAAAGGATTTTATTGTATTGCCTGAAACTCTGTTATTTTCTTTATTTCTAAGTCTTCTGTAATATTCTGGTTTGTTATTTTTAAATAATTGGACCATCCAGAGCCAGTTCTCTTATCAAACTTAAGATAGAACTGGGTTTGCTCTGAGTGTATTTGCCTCTCTTCTGCCTGTAAATGGCCAAAATGTCTCAACCTTTTCCACGCTATAGCGCTGCATTCAAGGAGAAGGTGCATGGGGGTCTCCTGGAACTGGTCGCAGAAACAATCAGAGTCAGTGGACAATATCCCGATCATGTGCAGATGACTGCGCAGTCTGCAATGGCCTGTGATAAACTTATTTTAGTTGTACCCCCGGTAGGGATTTCGTTTGGCGTAGCCTCATAGTTTGATGCCAGCTAACCTTCCTTAGCCTTAGTTTATCACTCCTAAGCTTCTCCTTAATGGTGTGCTGTCCCATAGCAAGGAAGAGCTCGGGGACTATTAATGACGAGGCCGTAGCCTCTTTCGCCAATGCGTCCGCTACTTCAATCCTAGTTATTCCGCTGTGTCCTGGGACCTAAATTAGCCAGGTGCGATTGCGCGTACCTAACAAGATTCAGTTTCTCGATACACTCAAGGTCCAGTGAGCACTTAATCTCACAGGGTGACAAAGCTTTGTGTGCCGCCTACCTGTCGCTCAGAAAGGCAATTCGCTCATTCCGGTACTTCCTATCTAAATTAATCTCTGCACACAAACGGATGCCATACACCTGCGCTTTGAAGATGCTTGGAAAACTACCCATCGGCACAGAACGCTTGGTTTTGGGGCCATATGTTTCAGCGCCTATGCGTTCTGGCGTCCCCGAGCCATCTTTGAACCACTGCAGGGTATAAATCTGCAGTTTACGTACGTACTTTTAAATGCAGGTGTACTCCCGTTTACCTTGTCGCACAGTTGAATTCCGTTTGTATTTAAACTTGGATACTTTTCTCAAATCTAAATTCGTCTCTGTAAAATAAGTTTCCTCGAAAAGTTTAATTCTTTTTGCTTACCTTCAAAGTGCCGCTCTTGATGGCTTGCTAATTCCAAAAATGTCTCTTCGACATCTTCTTCTTCCGTGATAACCTCCTCTTCTGCAGTATCCTCTCCACCACCAGCCGTACCATCATCACTCACCAGCGAAATTGCCTCTGCGCCTTCTGCTGGATACTCATCGTATTCACCTTGTGAATCAGCATCAATGGCATCGCTGTGATCGCGTAATGAGTCATGCGATTGCAGCTCTACACTTTCGCCACCATCTCCATCTACTTCGTCCGTTAGGTTTTCCACCGAAGTAACACGATTTAACGGTCGACGCAGCATCACACTGCTCTTAATTTGCAATTCGATATCGTCGTCCTCTGCCTCATCGAAGTCGGCACGGCCATTCAGCTCTTCGCCGTTAACCGCATTTACTGTGGCGCTATTACCATTTACAAAATTTAATTTATTCAATTCTATTCGCTTCATATCTTCGTCCTTTCTTTGTTCGAAAATAACTTGAGAAATCCTATTTTCTTCTGTGTGCCTCCGCTCACTGTTTTCTTGCGTTGCCTCGCTTTGTATGCGAATTACTCTTGTTGCTTCGACGCCAACCTCTTCAGCGCCGGGTTCTACTTCACTATCAGCTATTGTTGTAGTACTGCCAAAAATCGCACTGCCGCTTGCATTCTTCTGTATATAGTTAATGAAATTCTTGATTGGTCTAAACATTCTATCTGAGAAAATTGCCGTTGACAAACTGCCTCGTATTCAAGGAACTGTTTGTTCTGCTGTCTTAACAGCTGCTCCTGCAACAACCGAGCTGAAGTGGGCAAAGTGGTTGTTCGAGAATTTTGGACAACACGGTAAATTGCATCTGAAAAGAATATGAGATAAATATATTGTGGATAAATTGCTAGCAAGGCCTACAGAATTGTTGAATTTTCTACAGTTGAATGCATTAAAAATAATTAGCCTATTTTGGGGGAATTATGACAGGGTATAACTCGCCGAATGCTAAAAAATCCGGGCTCCTACGTTCCCCTGATCCGACAGCATTCCCCATTCACTTCAGCAGCATTCCCCGAAAATGCATGTTACATCAACGCATTAACGATTATTGTGTTGAGCGGCTAAGTGTTCATTCGGGAGTAATTCGAATATGACGCAAAGAGAATACCGGAACAACCCGCATGTATAGCCAGCCAAGGACTTGTAACTCCAGTACCATTCCCCGTAGATGTATAAGGAATATCTATGCTGCTAAAACAACAACATTGGAGTACATAATGAAAGAGCTGACAGCGGAAGACTTTCAGCACTGTTTTGAACAATGGAGCTTTGTAGGAAAAGAGGGGAAATGTTAGGGGAAATGTTGTAGATGATAAGTGAACATATTTGAAATCGAAATAAATTGCTATACAACGGCAGTTTATTTTTTAAAGGCCACACCTGTTATTTGCTAATTCAATGATAATTGATATAAGATGATGTTTATACAAAGATACAGGAGCGCCCGCTTTTTGGGAGACTTTACTCATTCCAAATTGGACAGTTTTCAATTCACTCCTATGTGATGTAAAACCATAATAAATTACCTGAAAACTGTACTATAACTTCTTTGCTATCATCAATTAATAAAAGGAATGGTTTTCAGCCCAGAAGAAAAAGTATACAAAAAACGACCGGGGCGTATAGGTTGCGATTTTCAATAAATGCGAATGCAAGAAAATGTAGGTGCAACTTATGCATCCCCCCCCTCCCTCCTATGAGTGGGCGTAAACGCTAGAGACTTTTACAATAAGGAAATATGGATAGTACTTGCGATGGCAGCATGCCGATGATAGTTACAGTCTAGTGATAACTGCAATGATTGCACGGATAAATACTAAAAATTGAGCGTTGCATTTATGTGTGCGTATAAGTTATTTTGTATATATGTATACGTGCGCACCGATGCTACCGTCCCAACGGTGTACGTGATCTAAGCATGTGTGTATGCGTTAGCTAAGGAAAGAGTAGGGAGACGATGTTATTATATATTGAAGAAATTATTACTGCTGCTGCTGCATTCAAAAAGCTATGACATTTATTTTTCATGCATTACCTCTTTCTTTTCTTTAGCTTTTAGTAGTTGCAGTGTTGCGTGCGCATGGAAAATTGGATAAAATAAACAACTTGAGTTTTTGAGTTTGAAAAGTTACACATGCAGTGGGCTGCATGTGTACTAAGATAGGGGTAAGGTTGGATGAAGCAAATTTGTTGGCAGGAGTAATAGGTAACCGTATTGTTTTAGATTTATTCCCTTCTGTTGTTGCTATACTTGTAGTACTATGTCGATATACACACAGTCGTGTGTTATTACAATAAGGAAATAATGTAATAATTAATATTGATTGCCAAGCAAAATATGTTAAGCAAAACAACATGACTACAGTTGTGAGTGCATACATATGTATGTAAGTAGGTGGTTTTGAGATCACTAAGGGAATGTTGTAAATGTCCAGCTTTGAGTAGATACTTTTTAGGATTGTTACAAATCTATGCAAAAATGAGCTTGAAGACTGACTTGGTAACGCATACATACATATGTACATATATGCATGGGCAACCAATTTTGTTTGTAAAAATGGCTCAATAGGTTACATAAGTTCTTATTAGGCGGAACGAGTCAATGCTACTACCAACCAAAGGGCATGTCGAACTTTGCAAAAGTTAAAAATTAAAAAATAATTAAAATTAAAAACAAATTAAATAAAATATAGAATCAGGAGTTCTTAAAAATTTAAACGCGTTATGTTGTGTTGCCCAAAACGCTAAGTATTAAATTTTGTAATATATGGCTTTAAACTCAATTATCTCATGGACTACACTTATCTTTATCAAAACAGATATGATACTGTCGTCTGTAAGCTGGCAATTTATAAATCGGCATTACTATTATTTAGCGAAATGCGATTTGCGCTAACAATTTTAATAGAGTCTTGTATGTCTGTAGGCTACATCAAGAAACAATGCAAACAATGAAACATTGAAAGAGCCAAATTTCTATCTACGAAACGCAGCTGAAATATTAGGAAATGGAAACATTTTTAAAGCAAAAATTAGTGGTGTTGGTGCTGATATTGAAAAGGATTAGTAATATAATATAGTTGCAGCTCTATTGAAGCGCCCACAACTGAGAAACAGCAAGACAAATGCCAAACGACATACATTTTTGATGACCAGCCAACATAATATGGGACTTCGCACACTTAGATTCTCACTTGTTTCCGTATTTTACCAATATTCTTATTGGGTTAAGTTCTAAACCAAAAACCCAGAATTCATTCCAAACGATGGAATAATTCCTCTACTCAAACAATGCCGAAAAATCATAGAAAAATATAGCATACAGCTAACTGAATGAAGTTTATAAAGGAATCTTTCATTTTTACTTAAATTTGTTACCCAATTTTTTAGATAACCCAATCGATAAAATTGATATGAAAATACCTTTATTGATCCTTTTTTTGCTTGCGCTATCCAGAGTAAATTTTATTTACAATCCACTTGTTAAACCTGCTGCGGCAGCTGACCTTTATATAAAACTCAAAATCAGGGACAGATGCGTATATTTTCTTGTGTGCGCCTTAAGCTGGCGACTTTTTTGCCTCACTCCGAACGGCTGTTATGCTATTTTACCAAATTCCGATCATTAAATTGGCTTATGAAGCTAAAACGTTTCCAAAGCGTTATTTTTGGGGAAAAATTTGCACTGAATTACTCAATCCTGTAAAAAAACGTACCGCATTTGCTGTGCGTTTTGCCAAAATTTACTTTACACTGATTTTTTCACATCACACACGTTCTGACGTTTCACTTTTTTTCAATAACGGCACCCGTCTTTTTTCTGCTATTTCTTCAGAAGAAATGAATTTTCTTGCTCTCATATATTTATTTTCTTTCAATTTTATAACAATCTTTTATTTTTTTAACTCAGTTACGTAGCATTTTCATTAAATTATTTTATCTCAAATATTCATACAATTTTCTACAGCTCACAGCTTCTTCATTATCGCCTTTTTGGGACGACGAATTTTACTGCCGCTCTACTTCTTGATAAATGTTTCTCTTAGTTTGTTATAATTTGTATTACAAAGTTTTCTTTATTAACGTTCTCACGCATATTGCGGATTTTTTTGCATTTATTCACATAATTTCTGCATTGAAAATGGCAGGATTTGAATTTTCACAAATTTTCTCACGACTTTTCATTTCCATTTCGGACGTTTTCATAGTTTGCCACTTCTGCTTCTACGATTGTCTTTTTCGTACCTATGTCATTCTACGCACATTCGTTGAAGAATTTTGAATGTAGGGTTGCATTTGGTTCAGCGGATGATTAACGAAATTTGTTGCAGATAAACTATAACTTTTTTCTAGCTTGGGGTAACATATTTCGATATATCAATTAAATTGTTTTTGCTGGTTTAGGTAGCATTGAGCTATAAGAGCTTGCGTTTAATTTATTGTATATATGTACATGAATATTAAATTTCATAAGTTGCTTATAGCGCTTAATATTTTGTTGTTAACTTTGGGCTTACACAAGACAACAATGCTCTGAAGACAAATACAGTTACAAAGATAGTTCGTTGTTATTGGAATTTCGTACAAATATACCCTCTCTGACCTCGATTTGTTTGGGCTAACATTTGAGTGAACCGTAGATTAAAATAATAAATATTTTAATAATACTTGTCCAAATTTCCAAATTAAAATAGATTTCTCAGAATTGTGCGCTCATTTGAGACTAGATTTTGCTTTTTTTGCGAATTGCAACAAAATATCTCCGAATTGGCGTATGGCCAATTACTTCAAATCATATGTCAAATTTAGTGCAGAGAACTTCATACGTCATTGACGAAGACAATGAGGGAATTCTAAGTGTATTCGTAAAAACGTACAAATGCATGCCTTTGCACATACTGCCTACGCAAAATTGTCTCGGCTAACGCAAAGCAGCGCCAAGTAAGCAAAAATTTTGTAATAGTTTTAGTCGTTTCCATTTTCTATTGTTAAAATAAAAATAAAGCAATCCTGCTATAAAACGGACGTCAATGCGAAATTCAAGAATTTTATTCAAAGGGGATTTAGTGCAATGCGCGCCATCTGCAAACAAATGGTCTAAATGAAGTTCCCATAAGTGATTATCGTCAAAGCAAAACATGCGCAACTATTAGGTCTAGTGCCCAGCAGATGTCACTGCTTGACGCAAGACTTCCATCATTCTTGCGGAAATAAACCGAAATTAACGGAAATGTAAAATAAAGTGAAACAAGAGGTGGCTTGTAAGTTTTTCATTTCATTAAAAAATGAGTAGATTTGTCTGACCTCCTAATTACTGATTAAAGTAGTTCGTTTGTGTTGTATTGTAGCATATTTTCAAAGAGGTTCAGCAAGTGTGCTAGCAGGCTGGCCCAGTCTGCCTCCTTATCTATAAACTCAAAACTCCAGCGACCTTGCTCATTATTTCAAGCCATTCAAACCGCCACCCAAATATCAAGGGCGGGCAGCCGTTACTACGCTTCCGGAGTGACCCGGAAAGAATTTCTACTATAGCAGTATTTACTAAAAGTTTTTGCCGACTATTCTAAGCTTCTATAACAACGATAGCGCAGCTCTTTACGTACGTGCATACAATTTTGCGCAAACGTTACTCGGCAATGCTCACGCAATTCCGCCAAGTTATACTACTCTTGTTCAAGGCGAACGCGCAAAATTTCGTATTCATTTTGGCAAGGAATCATTGATCTCACTGGAATTTTCTCAATAAACAAACATTCAAGATAAGGGACAAGAAAAACAACACGCCACTTCCTCAGCGCAAAGCCGTCGAAATAAACTATAGACCAGAAAAATGAGCAAAAAAATTGAGATCCAAAAAAAAAAAAAAAATATATATATAAATGAAATGCTAATTACTTAATGCTCATGCATAATAGCAACATATGTATGCACATGCGTATGTATTGTGAGTGAATACGTACTCCCACTAAGCGGCAGCAGAGCGAGTACGGGGTTGTGTTGATAAATTGGCCTGACGCACAAGGTGCGTGCGCTCTTTACACTGTTGTTTTTATTGCTGTTAGTAGAGCATTTTTTGTTGTTTATTCGTTATGGCGCGAAGATGCTATGGAATCATTGATTTTTGCCAAATTCAAATGAGATTCTCAAGCCAGCCGCAGTAGAGGAGACATTGATCTTGACCGCATAACTGTGGCGGCGGTGAGTGCGTAAAGCGGCAGTAATAGTAAGGCGTGGCAAAACATGTGCTTGAGCGCTGTAGCAGCGCTTTGACGCAGCTTCGCGCAGACAGTACGTTGACACTTTTGGCAATTTCAGTATTCCCCACACTTAACACTGAACACTGAGCACTTTGGTTTGTGTGTACGTGTGGCTAGGAATTGTTTTCGTCCATTTTATTTATTTATTTGTGGTTTTTGTAATGATCCAACTGAGTTAGCGTGGAATAGGAGGAAGAATTTTACGCGCGCTTTTTCGCTTGCTAAATTTTCTTATTGTAATTGTATAACTTAGCATTGGGTTACTTGTCTGTTCTGAATTTTGCTACGCACCAAAAGGCTATTGACATTTTCAAGGATTTTTGTTTTATTTTTAAAACGTAGTACAATGCATGGAAAATATGTATTCTTCTTCACGCAAATTACGCAATTCGTAAATTATTTGATCGATGGTTGAAAAATACGCATTTTCGCAGTATTTTTGCATTATTTAAGTTCTTTTAAGTCTTTTTATGCGAATTTAAATGAACTGTGGTGGAGTGATGAGTATTAAAAAGGGTTAAAGAAGACGCGCACGCTCTTAGGAAATAATGTTTGTATGTATGTATGTACATATGTAGTACATCAGGTCAATGACCTTAGATGTTTTGATTTGGTTGTACCCTGTTTAGAACAATTTGAGATTTATATTTGTAGTACGCTCGTACAAGCCTAATATAAAACATTTATCATCAGATAATTTGAAGCTAAGCAATTTTAGGACCTGAACTATCAAGAAACCCGTCGCTCCTTGCGATTGGAGTATACAGTCTTGCTTAGTGAGTTGCTTAAACCATCAGCATTATTTTGCACCATTAGTTTCATCGAATAATATACATATATTAAAGAATAAAAGTAGTTAATTTCCCTATTGTAGTTTGCTGTAAAGAGAATCGACACACTCCATCTTCTTGTCAACGTCAAAGCTGCATTCGGCAGTACTAAAAGGAGCTGCCTATACTCCGTGATGTCTGAATTTGATATCCCCGCAAAACTAATACGGCTATGCAAAATGGCGCTGCTCAATACCAGCACCGCCGTCAGAATTGGGAAGGACCTCTCCGAGCCGTTTGATACCAAAAAGACAGGTGCTCTTCCTCCTATTTGTGGTGTGCGTCTTGATGCTGTTCCACAAATGGAGGGACCTGCAGTTTTAAGATATTTTTTTATGAGGAGCTTTTTCATGGCAAAAATACACTCGGAGATTTGTAATTGCCTGCCGAGGGGTGACTGCTATTTCCTTCATGTTGTTGTTTCACGGATATTCGCACCAACGTACTTCGAATTGCGAATGGTAGTCACGCATAAACCCATTTAGCTACGGCGGCCGGACTGTTAGTTCTGCTTCTTCCATTCTGTATAAGGAAGCAAAGCGGATGGACCTGATGCCGAACGAGGACAAAACGAAGTAACTCCTGTCATCAAGCAAACAGTCGGCGCACTCACGTGTCGGAACCCACGTCTTTGTTGACAGTTATGACTTTAAAGTTGTAAAAGACTTCGTTTATTTAGGAACCAGTATTAACACCAATAACAGTGCCAACCTTGAAATTCAACAAGTGCTATTTCGGACTAAGCAGGCATGTCGTTCGAACAGATATAAACATACAGACAAACGCTCCGTATTTGAAAGTACTCGATGCGGTATCAGATGGTGGTAGCAGAGAAAGTGGAAGGCCTCCTCTGCGTTGGAAAGATCTGGTGGAGAAAGACTTGGCTTCACTTGGCATGCCCAGCTGGCGCCGGTTAGCACGAGAAAGAAGTGCCAATCACGAAGAACTAGAAATGTGCTGATTAATAGTTGCCCGAGTAACCCAAAAGTTTGATTAAAATATTACATTTTTAAAGCCATGAAGCTTTACCTTCTTTTCTTTATGCTTCCCAAAGAATGCGGTGAAAAGTCAATTAATACTGTACGCGAATTATGAGTACTCATTTAGATTTCTTAAAATAGTTTCAAGGTTATGTTAGGCTGGCTATCAGAGTAGATGGCGGCGCTGAAGGTTGTGCCAAAAAGTGTTGGCAGGCTGGTTGTTGTTGTTAATATTCAGGTGTTTGAAGCATAAAAAATAGTCTGCTGGCAGTATCAGTTGTTGTTTGCAGTCCCATATATATATATATATATATATATAATTGGCGCGTACACCCTTTTTGGGTGTTTGGCCGAGCTCCTCCTCCTATTTGTGGTGTGCGTCTTGATGTTGTTCCGGCAGATATTTTTATGAGGAGCTTTTTCATGGCAGAAATACACTCGGAGGTTTGCCATTGCCTGCCGAGGGGCGACCGCTATTAGAAAAATGTTTTTTATTAATTTCGGTTTCACCGAGATTCGAACCAACGTTCTATCTTTGAATTCCGAATGGTAATCACGCACCAACCCATTCGGCTACGGCGGCCGCGATTTTTTATGCTTTAAAGAGCAGATAATTAACTGACTTTTTGAAATTAAGAATAGCATAAGGTTAGTCCACCTGCAGCCTCGATGCATCGTAGTCATCACTGAGGAAAATATTCTAAAATTGTTTTACTATGACTTCATTGGCTGATAGTAGGACTTCCTTATTTCAGCGAAAATGGCACTTTCGAACGAAAAATTGCTTACCAAATTCAATTGGGATGGCAAAGCTGGCGAGAAGCCTCCGGTATCCTGTGCGACAAGAAAATTCCTCAAAAAATAAAAGGTAAAATCTACAAAAGCATGATCAGGAAGGCATTGACATATGTATGCACCAGAGTGCTGGGCTGTACCACGTAAACTAGAGCCGAAACTGCACGCGGCAGAAGAGCGGATGCTGAGGTGGGCGAGTGGCGTTTCACTGTTGGGCAAGATTCAAAACACCTTTATTATTGGTAGCAAACAAGTTGCTCCAATCAGCACTAATCTCCATGTCACTGCATGTATTGCAGCTGGAGGTAGCGAAAAGAGGGCTAGGCAGAGCACCAAACACCTTGCAAAAAACAATTGAAAACGGCAAGCGATACAGAAACGTCAGCGAAGAGACGACTCAGGATCGCGCGACCTGGAGAGCCGACCCGAATCAGTTGAATGAATCACTATGTTCAATAGAAAAATAAAACGTTTGTCGTACCTTCCGCAGCATTTTACTTAAGGGGTTATATACAGTTAGAATTTTAAAAAAATCGATTTTTTAATTTTATTTCCTTAATGTACATACATATATTTAAGAATACACACAGACAATTTAATATCGGTCCGGTGAATATTTTCGAAGTTACACGCAAATTTGAAAAGGCGTTTCAGACTTAAGCTCAGAGCTTTTCAAACTTTACACGCGTTTTTTGCAAAATGGTGTTTTCAAAGTCGGTGACCAACATTACTCGAAAACGGCTTAACCGATTAGTCTCAAATTTTAACACGAGCTTCTTAAATATATTTTTTAGTAATTAATCGAAGATTTATTCTCATCGATAAGTACCTTTTTTATTAACAATTTAATCCCGAAATTGTGGTCAAAAATCTATTTTTTTCAAGATACCGCCATTTTGTCAAAAAAATTAATTTTGCTTATTCCTTCGATTAATTACAAGATTTAACATTACTTTAACGAAATCTGTTTGGCTTTTTAATTTCAGAGGATTCAGTTCAGAGATAAGTGGTCACCGTAGAACGTCTTTTTTGAGAAGAGCTCCCGGAGATCAGCTGTAGCTCCTTTCCAAATAAATATTTTTACTAATACTAAGCCTTAAAATACAGTTAAAGGATAACATAATATGTGTACAAATTTTTAGATCAATAAATTTAAAAGTTTTCTCAGAAAAAATTCTGCTTTTTTCGGCCTTCTAACTGTATATAACCCCTTAAGCGGAAAATGCAGAAGGAAAAAGCCAGGAAGATACAGCTATAACAGATAAAAGCAGTACTATGGAAAAATCACAGGAACAACTACCTGCAATATTAGACGCAATAAATTACATGAAAAATCACAAATCGTTGGGAGAGGGCAATATTACAGCTGAACTTTTAAAAAACGCTGTCCAAGGATTAGAATGTAACGCTTAAAATACCAATCCAAAATAAAAGTGAAAAAGGAGACTGTAAAAACTACCGCGGTATCTCACTTTTCAACACAACATACGAAATCCTAGCCCATATTATAGACAATAGACTTCTTAAATACGCTGAGCAAAGTTTGCCGGAATACCAATGTGGCTTCCATCCGGGTCGGATCTTCATTTGATTTTTATTGACTTCAAACAAACATTTGGCAACATTAAGCGAACGGCCATGTCAACAATCTTCAAAAAAGCAAAATCCTAGAGAAACTAACCAGGCTAGTAATGATGGCCCTACGAAAAACTGAATACAAAATCATGATACAGCATAATTAATCTGAAGCTTTTCACATATAGAGTGGCGTAAGACAGGGCGTCACATTTTCAACAACTATTTTTAACTTAAGGCTGTGCTGTGCAATAGACGAGGTAAGCGATATCAAAAGAACTGGACATATAATAAATAGAATAACTCAGAGTTAGGCGGCTGCTCAATGAAATTTTCAGGCATCCAATCTTCTGTCGCCATCGCTTTGTGTAAAGGAGCAGAGTCTTGCTGAAAGATGTATGGGCCGAGTACACAATCAATCCAGGGTTTTAGTATTGTCTCTAGAATCTCGATATATGCAGCAGAACTCACTCGAAATCCTTGAGTAAAGAACTTCGTATTAATAACAACAGGAGCCCCTCTATGATTGAAACATAGCTATCTGCCATTTTAGCCATTTGTGTGGTTGATCTTGGCCAAATTTTATTTCGTCCGAAAAATATTATAACTTCTCAGGCGTCTCAGGGTATTTAATTTTGTTTAGAAGGCGTTTTGATCGAATAACTGACTCTTCTCGTGCTTGCTCCAACATAAACTGTCGCACAAGGTAGGATTTATACCGAAGATCTTCATGGACAGCTCGGTAGATAAGACCCTCAGAAACATTAAGCTCCCTCGGAAGGAACTTCATTGATTTTGAAGCGTACTCGTTAATGATCACTTGCACTTGTTGAATAAATTCTGCAGATTCGGCAGATCTGAGTTCAGTGTCAGAATGTTCTTCGTGTTTTTGTTTTTCGTCACAGTGAATCTTATGAACGAATGAACAGGCGAACTTAAGAAAATTAGAAATTTCTAAATCGGGGTGATTTGCACATACAAATATAGCGACGATCACTGCATGTCTCTTGATTTCTAAAGTTAAGTTGCAGACGTCCATGCCTTATCTGAAAAAGAGCAAAACGAAAAATAATGATTTCGGAAAGTTATAGTCACATATTCATAAATATCCTTAAAAGCCGCATGCAATAATAATAACAGGATTTAATAGGTTAATAATAACAAGGTTTTTATCCCAAAAATCTTTCCAAGAAAACAGAAATATTGTTGGAATGAATTTTGTTTTTTATTAAAAACTGGAAGATAATTTCATGGCATTTTTTTTTTTTAATTACCCGGCATATGTCCGCAGCGGCTACCATTCGATCAAATAAATCGATTGTTAAAGGCGCTCTATGACAAGTTACGCCGTCTTGTTGGAACCAAATGTCGTCGATGTTTAGCTGATTAATTTTTGGAAAAAAAAAATTTAGTCAGCATGGGTCGATAGCACTCGCCATTCACCGTAATTGCAGCCGCTTCCTCATTTCGAAAGAAATAACGACCAAGGATGCCGCCAGTTCTCTACGAACTTCGCCAACAGATTTTTTGTTTTTTGTCAAAATAAATTTCCGCAATTTGGAAACGTTGTTCTGGTATTAAACGATTCATTATGACTTGCCAAACCTTAAATACATACATAATTGGCGCATACTCTCTTTTTTGGGTGTTTGCCCGAGCTCCTGCTCATATTTGTGGTGTGCGTCGTGATGTTGTTCCATAAATGGAGGGACCTACATTTTAGAGTAGTTCTCATGCACTCTCCCCAATTTTTTCTATAACTTAAGTCCCTTTGCAGAACAGCAAGACGCCCACCCATCACAAATTAGAACATAGAGCTCGACTTAGAAATCTTTTATTAACTTTCAAGTCGAGAAACTTTTTGTAATCGAGCCTTTCGGTCCCCTGGATTTCCCGTCAGTAAATGTTTGTATCTGCCTTCCTCTTCAACTCCTCATAACCCTATTGCGCACGCTGGCACTGCGGTCAGGAAGACCAACCAGCTTGCTAATCAGCCCCTCTTGCCATAGTAAATCGATCGCAAAGAGTTTCTTCTAAGAATTTCCCGCCAAAAAACAAACTGCAAGCTTATGCAATGTCAACACATGCATTTTTACTGGATATGTAAACAAAAACATAGCAGATAAGTATGGCATTGATAAAAAATTTCACAGCAAATGCAAAGAGTCATCGAGCGTGCAGGCCAGACAAGTGTGCGTCAGTAGGACACTGCTTGGGGGCTAATTTAGTCACAAAATCAAGACCCAATGCATTTGCAGGGTAAGCTATTTATGGATATTTGCAAAAATATGTGAAAACCGAGAGAATTGTTTTTATTGTTGCCATTGCAGTGAACCTTACCTCACCCTTTTTTCTTGCAAATATATGTTTATATGTACATGTTGTTGTTGTCAATTTGAGTCAGTTTCTGTGGTTGCTTTGTAGTAGCGGTGTTTACATTTTTTTATGGAGGATTTTCGGTAGATTACAAAATGAAGTGCATGGAGTGTCTGCACTTCAAAGGGTTCAAGTACAGGTTAAATCAACAAAAACGTTGTTGATAAGCGTTGACAACAATAACATGCCAAAAATTAATACATATAAAAAAACGAAATCAGTTAACATTGATCGTACACTTTTTGTAAGCAGTTGCAGGCAGTTGGGGACACAAGACAATTGAGCCAGGTCTCCGCTTGCCACTTAGTACTTGCTTACATCAACGCTTTGAAAAGTTCAATATTAAGTCAAGTTAAGTTGAGCTCGTTTTTCTTTTTATTTTGTTTTATTTTTTTTAATTTTATTTTATTTATTTTTTTTGTGGTATTGTTCGCAAAGCTCACAGCTCTTTAGGCGCGCGTTGTGACACCCTACGGCTTTGCCTTACTTTTTTCCTTATTAAGAAGATCCAAACGCGCTGATACGTCGGTTTAATGTTGAAGGAAATTGCGTCAGCAGCAGGTCGTCTAATGTGCAGAGGCAATAAAACTGTTTTTTTTTTGCCACGCTAATGCAGCAGCGCGGGTATTGTAGCAGTGCCGCGTGCATTTTTTGTTTTGCTACTATTTGCACTTCTTTTTACTGTTCCTTTTATTTTTCGGCAAATTTTGGCAAAGCCGAAAAAATGTATTGCAAGACACCTTTTGATTGGATTGAAGCAAAAGGAAGGAAAAAAAAACAACAACGCTCTGCAATTGAAAAAGGGTAAAAGAGGTATTAAGTATAGATTAACAAACAAAGCGATTTTTTTAAGGTTGGGTTTGGCAGCTACCGATGCAACAGTAGCTGCCTCTGTTAACGAAGCCTGCGAATGGAAGGTGCACATTAGGGCACTGCGTTGATTTTTAGTTGCACTCTTTTTCTCTCTTTTTTCTCTTAATTTTTTGTTACCTCAACTTTATAGTATGTAAATATGTGGGTTATGTAGGTTTGCATATTCCGTGCAATTTTAGGGCACCAACATTTGTACGTGAGCAACTGCAAACAGTAGCTGCCGTTTTTGGCAATTTGGCTGGTGATTGCGGCATAATTGACGCCACAGTAGGTGACTAATCAGTATTTGCCGATCACAAGCCGCCATGCTCGCAAATTGATTGATTCTTTCGGGAACGCATTGACATTTGCATAATTTTCGAAATTCGCCATTTGCAGTTTGCCGCTTGCCGCTTGCCGTTCGTCGCCTGTTGGCGCTGATGTCTGCTGTTTTGTATGTAATTATGCAAGTCAAAATTTGTCAACTGTCAAATATTTGTTTATGGCAATGCTGCGAAGGTTTGGTTCTGGGTTTGAATTTGTAAACGACGCGCCATGGGTAAATATGAAGTGGGTGATGTGATTGCCTACACAAAAATAACTTCCTTGATTGGGAAATCGCTTTCAAACCAAACGATTATGACGATTTTAAGGAAAATTACGTAATAATAAATAGAAATAAACATTTTTCTCTTTCTTTTTGTTAGATTGAAGATTCATTTAGAGTAGTCGTCTTAATTTCTGGGCTTAACAGGCTTATATACAGTTAGAAGGCCGAAAAAAGCGAATTGTCCAGAACATTTATTGAAATGCGACTTAACGAAGCCCAGCTGTTTGGCCGCATAAGCAAAAAAACCACTCCTCTCAAAAAGACATATCAAACACCGACTTGCCTTTGCAAAAGCCCACAAGGACAAATCTATTCAGTTTTGGAAAAACGGAATAGGGACCGACGAAACCAAAATAAATAGAATGGGACCAGATGGGAAAACTATTGTACGTCGTCTAAAAAATCAAGCGCTAAATACTAGGTTCACAAAAAAGACGATTAAACACGGCGGCGGAAGCATCGTGGTTTGGGGAGCTTTTTCCTGGCATGGTGTTGGACCGATTGTTCGCGTGGTTGGTAAAATAGATAGATTTCAGTACCTGGATCAGAATAAAATGGAGCCATTTGAGTTTGAGTTTATGCCATTGAATTGGACGTTTATGCAGGACAATCCAAAGACGATCCAAAGCATACTGCAAAGACAGTGAAGCAATGGCTCAGCAGAGAAAAAATTAATGTACTGGATTGGCCGGCGCAGAGCCCTGATCTCAATCCATTAGAAAATTTGTGGAATGACGTTAAGGTCAAAATCGCTAACAAACATTTTGATAATTTGTGGGACGCAGTTGAGGAGGCTTGGTACTCGATTCCAAAGGAAAGATGCCACAAGCTTGTAGAAAGCATGGAGCGACGGCTTGAAGAAGTAATCAAAAACGGTGGATATAGTACAAAATATACTATACAATACTATTACTTGTATTTGGAATGTTTTACGATGTGCTATTTATGTGTCCAGGAGGTTTCGTAAGTTATCAACGCTCTCGTAAATTAAATCAGAGCAGAAATTCCTTATGAACATTTTTTTGTTTTAAAGTGGAAGTAAATAAGCTTTTTACTTTTTATTATATATATACTTTTTATTATATATTTTTATATTTAAACTCTTTTCTTTCAAAGTCTAAATGTGCTATTTATTTAACCATGGCTGTAGTAAAAAAACGAAACAGATTTCGTTAAAAAACAATCGATTTTTGACCAAAATTTCGGCCTTAAATTGTTCATAAAACAAAATATTTTTCGTTGAGAAAAAATTTGCGATTAATTACTAAAAAATATATTTAAGAAGCTTGTGCTAAAATCTGAGACTAATCAGTTCAGCCGTTTTCGAGTAATGTTGGTCACCGACTTTGAAGACACCATTTTGCGAAAAACGCGTTTAAAGTTTGAAAAGTTCTGAGTCTAAGTCTGAATAGCCTTTTCAAATTTGCGTGTAACTTCGAAAATATTCACCGGAACGAAATTAAATTTTCTGTGTGTATGCTTAAATATATGTGCAGTAAGAAAATAAAATAAAAGACCGATTTTTTGAAAATTCTAACTGTATATAACCCCTTAAAGTAATTCCTTAAACTACTCGACCCATTTTTCGGTAATTTGATATTGCAAACATTTACCCGTTTTTCTTTTATATAAAATCTGCGCAAGCTCTTCATCATAACATCTCGTTGCCTTTTTTGAAATAGTTTTGTAGAAATTTCTTCTTATACAGTTTTATAGCCCATTTAATTTTAGTGCAAAAAAGTGCAAGTTTAAGGTTCCTGGAAATTTCCGTTGATTCTTCTTTTTTTTATGTGCCAACGCTTTTTTGACTAACTGTATGTACTTGTATACGATTTTGAGCGTGTCCATCAGCCTCGGTGTATAAAATACGTAATCCTACATTTGATTGATTAGTTTACCTATATTAGAATACAAATATGCGAAAATCCAACGAAATAAGTACTCAGCACTCGCGCCCAGAGGTTCGATTTTACTTATCTGTACAGCAACATTTTTATTCCCATGAGCCAAAAGTACGCGCACCATGCAAGTGGGCGCGTAACTCAAAACAAACCTTTGTATTTGTATAAAAGTAATACTCGAATACTCTTGCACTTTCAATTTACCAACTGATCACAAATGCCGTTAAACGTTTTAATGGATTATCGAAATGAGTTCGAGTTAGAATCAAATTGAAATCAAAGCGGAATCAAAACATAATCAGTGTGATTCATATCTATACAATTCTATTTGCATTAAATTCAACAACAACAAAAAGCATTAGTACATTCATTCCTGCGCCATTGAATGCAAATCAATGTGTCAATGTGCCAATATGCCAATGTGCCGTTGCATTTGCATACATTTATCAATATGGATAGCCGTATCTGCACAATCTGTAATGCCTTAATTAATTCACTTCATAAATCGCGCGGTAATAATTTCTTGTAGCTAGGCGGAGGTGTTCTGTAGCTGTTTTTGGCCTGTGATGGCAATGGATGGCAATAAAGTTGGTAGTGGTGGAGGTGATGGAGGTGATGGAGTTTATTTAAAACAAACAACCAAAGAACATAAAAATGTCACATACGAATATTCATTGAATGAAAATTATAATGGTAAACAAGAAACAATAACGCAAAATTACTATGTCTGTGCATGAATTTCATTTACTCAAAAAAATAAATTAATAACATGTGAATGCACTGAGAAAAATGAAGCAAAAATATATGTAAAGTATGTAGCAGTTGAACTAAGTCGTTTACGGATCTAGACTGGCCTGCCATTAGTACAGTGATTGGTACTATCATAGGGAACTGCCTAATGGAAAGACATGGAAAATGTATGGTTGAGTTGCAGGAACGAGGAGAAGGTGGAGAGCATTGAACACTTCCTCCGTTTCTGTGCAGCTCTTTCCAGAATGCCTAAACTCTTAGGTAGGTAGGTAGGTAGGTGAAATGATGAAGTGCCAGTCTGGCACTCCTCAAGTAGCACTAAAGCGCCATTTTGATACCATTATGAGACTTCCAAACAAGCAGATATCTACAGCCAGCCAGAGCTGGTGATATAATGGAGACGATTGATGTGATTTAGATTAGCGCACTGACCCAGCCTGTTGAAGAAAGGAGCACCCAGTGACCCCAGCACATTTAGCTCTAACAAGACGGCGCTACTTGCCATGCAGCCCGTGAAACTAAGGTTTGACTGCGCTGTCGTTTCGGTGAGCAATTTATTTTTCGTTTCGAAAAAGTGGATTGACCACAAAGATCGTGTGATATCACAGCTTTTTTGAACTTGACTTTTATTTGTGACTTTTATGTAAAGTCAAAATGCTTTGTGGATAAATCAGCTTCAATTGAGACATTACTAAAGTTGTTCGCGAGATACCGGCCGAAGTCCTTCAGCGACTCATTCAAAAATAATGTTTACGAATGGCCAAATTACGGCGCAGTTATGGCAAATATTTGAAAGGGATTATCCTTAAAAAAAGTATGTAATGGATGGTTCTACACAAATATAATAAAGATTGCCCATTCAATTTAAATTTTCGTTGTTTTATTTCAATTTAAAATCCGAATACCACTAAATGGGTCACCCTTTATAAAACAAACATCCTTCTGCATATATTATCGGGTCAGAGGGCGGTAATGATTTCTGTCAGCTACTATATTTTTTTTTGGTCGGGACAGATTAGCAACTGCTACAGTACCATTGTATTGCACTCGGACTCCCTTTTTCCCACTTCCGAAGAAATCTGAGTAGATCTTGTGGTGTAAAGGAGCCAAGGTGGTCGCTTCTTAACACATTAGTGCGAAAGATCTCAAGCTTGATTCGAACGAAGAGGGGGCAGACGCACAGAAAGTGGTCCGTCGTCTCATCCTCCTCTCCACATTTTGGGCAGAGTGTACTGTCTGAGATGCCAACCTTTTCCATGTGCTTTGCCCATAGAAAGTGGCCCGTCATCAGACCAACCAGCCTCCTACAGTCCCCTCTGCTTAGTGACAGGAGGAACTGCGATAGTTGGTCGGACATGACAGGAAACATCAGTTTTGTCCATCTGCAGCCTCTCTCAGCCTGCCAGGCACGCTTGTGGGTTTGCTAATTGTGGCTTTGATGGCTGCAGAAGGGAGTGGCAGAACGGGCTCGGGGCCAAGGAAATCGGTTTCAGAGCCAATTCTGGCTAAAGAGTCAGAGATCTCGTTACCTGCATCAGGCTATTATGTCTACCGACATAGTTCAGTCTAGATTTACAGGACTCGACTACCCTTGAAGTGGTTGGGGGGCTGTCTAAGACCATGAGCGCAGCTTGGCTGACGCTGTAGACACATATAGATCTGTCTCTCCATCTGTTTTCCACAACAAAGTTCATCGCTTTTTGAACAGCATACACCTCCGCTTGAAGCACAGATGCATGCATTCCAAGAGAAAAGTGCAGTTTTGTCCCGCTGGATTCCACGTAGACCCCAGCGCCGGAACCGTGCTCGGTCCTGGAGCCATCAGTGAAAATGCGAAAACAGTGTTTGGAGGGCTCATTTTCTGAGTTTAACCACAGTGGAGCCTCTGGCAGCACCACACTGTCCCTCTTGCCAAGCACGACTCTGGATGGCATGGAGTCACGGGGCATGGCGAGTATCGTTGGATCGACTTTACTCTATACTCGTATCTAATTTTATTTCAGATGGCGGTGGAAGAGCTCCCATATGATTGTGCGCATTCAAGTTTATCGTTGTTGACCTATGTGTCCTCTGTGTTGTCCAAACGACAGAAAAAGTTTTTTCTAATAGTGGTCGCCCCTCGGCAGACAATGGCAAACCTCCAATTGTATTTATTCCATGAAAAAAGATTCTAATAAAAAAAAAGTGCCGTTTGGAATCGGCTTAAAACTGTAGGTCCTTACATCGAATTCTTTTCCAAAACTAGTTAATTCGAAGATTTGACACTGTCTGCCGTAAAGTACCGCTCAATGGGTATTTGTATCTGTATCTGCATTTTCGATGTGAAGTACATACGTGCGGAGCTATTCCACTTCATTGTTTGCTTGTAGTACCCACAAGCGGTACAGTTTATGATTTGCGACATCCCTGAAATATAGAGAAAAGCAATATTATTGCCCGAGTAGTTGTTGCTGTTGTAGCAGCAATACTAAACCCTGTCAGTGTAGTATAATCACCGGCCCTCTTCGTCTAGCTCATCTAACATTAGGCCTAGGATAACTAGCTGTTTCGGCAGGACACATGCATGTTTAGTATGTCGGAGTCAATTCTGAATAAGAAGGAGTTTAACCTGCTACAGAATCCAGAACGTAGTTGTGCCAGTATTACGCGCGCCTCACGGGGAAGCTGGAGCTCTTCATCTGCTGTAGGTGGTGGTTGGACTCCGATTACGGCATTCGGTGGACGGGAGCTTGAGAAGGTGGTGAAGGTCTCACGATGAATATCGTTTATTGTCTGTCTAAACACTATCCGAGGATTCGTCTAAATTAATTAAATTAATTAATTATTAAGTAAAAAACTTTGTTTTCTATATTTCGAAAATTTTTTGTTCTCGCGTTTTTCCTTTTCCGTGTATGTGTGCGCGCCTTCTAGGCAACGCCTCCTCAAAATGCAAAAAGCGCCAAATCGAAAAATTGAATAATGATGTTGCATGTGGCAAAATATTGCATTTTGCATAATTACCGTTGCACTTGGCATGCCAGGCAGCTAGTAAACATGTGGCTATTACATACATGCAAATAAAAGAACAACAACAATAGCAATACACTGTCACATACACACAATACTATACATACATACGCATTAACGTAGTTGAGAGTAAAGTAAGAGACAAAACATTTGCAAATAAAGTCAAGAAATAACATTAAGCGCATTGTTGTTGCACATAAAACATTGTATTGTAAAATTTGAAAATAGCTGGTTATAAATAAATCGCTTGAATGTGCAGGTATGCATGCAAATATAAGTAAATATGTAAGTATAATTTTATTGTGCTTGCGCAGCGCAGAAAAACGCCCAGTAAACCCACCAACAGCTGCCCGCAGCAGCCTACACACACACACACACACACTAGCTTGCGCGTCTGGCTATGGGGCGCTGCGCATACGCCGTCAGTATTTTAGCTGCTGGCGTGCTTCGCTGTGTGTGTGAGTATGTGTAGGTGGATTCAAAGCATTTCGCTATTTATGCACGTTGCTTTTGTTGTTTTTATTATTACTACTGAGCGTTTATTTTCGCTGATTTTTGTTGTTGTCCTGCTGCTTTGTGGCCGTTGCTGTTGTTATTGCTACTGCGACGGTGACTCATGCGCGCATGCAAGGCTTTGTTGCAGCTGGACTTTGTACACGCGTTGCTTTGATTTCAATTGATTTGCTAGTGGTACTGTTTTTGCAGTTATTGTTTTTACTGTAGTTGCTGTTGTTGTTCCTGCTGCTATTACATGTCTTGAAAGTATGCATATGACCAGAGGCGCAGCCACAGCCCCTGGCGCCATTTGTGCGCTGCTATTGTGCCAATATTTGACATTCTGCTCTCGTTGCCAATTTGGTGAGCAAATGAAAGAGGGAAATTGAGAGAGGGAATCTTTAAAGTCACTGAAATGTAAAATTAGTTTACACACCATGAAATTAGATGATTTTGCACTATTGATTAACAAAAAAAATAAAACACAAAACAACAACAAAAACTCGATTTTACACGCGAATATTTTAGATGTGTGGGTGTTTAATAATTTTTATTTTTTTTTCCAAAATCGCTTAGGCGATTATCGCGAAAATCAAGAAGAAGAAGCCATTTTTTTGTCACGAAATTGAGACAGCGGACTATCCATCAAGTGACCTCTCTTCTAGCTGCCTTCACTGGATCATTTTCGCAGTTCTTCAGGGAGGGACCGTGGCATAAAAATGTTATTTCTGTTATCTCACAGCTCCCATGTTCGTGATTCTGCGCTCAGTAACCTTCTGCATAGATTGTTTTGCATTTTGCTATGAAGAAATGCACGAGTAAACAAATAATACAGGGTCCGGCACTCGAAGTGTTACCAACTTTAGGCCGCTAGCGCAGCTGGTGCACGGGATCAGCTATCTATTAGCTAAATGTCAGTCCAGAGTATTGTCTACAACCGGGCGGAAACATTTTGCCGATAGTAAACGCGAAAAACGAAAATCACTAATGGATCTCAAACGTAATAGTGTGATTGCACTGGCTGGAAAATCACGACCAGCGATTATTCGTGAGCTCGAGCACCTTAAAGTAAATAAA
Source organism: Anastrepha fraterculus (assembly GCA_037575425.1). Lineage (NCBI taxonomy): Eukaryota > Metazoa > Arthropoda > Insecta > Diptera > Tephritidae > Anastrepha > Anastrepha fraterculus. Next base: position 58,643 of record JAYXIM010045467.1, read on the forward strand.
GTTTTTTTTTATCGCTCCATTACTCGATAATACTGGAAGCATCGCGAAACGTCATGGAGGTGGCCATTAAAAGACTGCAACGTGACGTGAAATGGTTCAAAAAGTGAAGAAGCGACTTGAGCGAGATCCCCAACGAAGTGCCAACCAAAAGGCAAAATAACTAAAAATATCTGACCGTAGCATCCGTCACATACTGAAAAATTATCTCAAAGTCAAGCCATACAAGATCCAAAAGGTGCATGATCTCACACCAAAGCAGCAACAAGTCAGACTTGAGAAAGCGAAGGAGTTGCTTTGCTTGGCCGAAAGCGATCAATTTCCGAAACTTGTGTTTTTTGACGCGAAAATTTTTCAAATTGAACAATTTTTAAACTCCCAAAACGATAGGGTTTATTTGACCGACCGTTCATACGAGCATTTGAGTCATCAATTGGCCACCAGGAGGCAGCACCCGCCACAGGTAATGGTTTGGGACGCTGTAACCGCCGATGGAGGCTCTCCATTCGTTTTCATTGAGCCTGGCGTCAAGGTAAATGCGAAAAACTATCGGGAAAGTATTCTGGACCTTGCTTTGAAGCCGTGGGCAGACAAACATTTCAGTGGCAGACCATGGACATTTCAACCGGACTCGGCACCGTCTCACAAAGCTCGAGTAAACCAAGAATGGTTAAAAAACAACGTTCCGAACTTCATAACGTCCACACAATGGCTCCCAAATTCACCAGACGCAAATCCGATGAACTATTCTCCTTGGGTCATTTTGGAGAGCAAGGTCCGAACTAAAAGAGTCACCAGTCTAGAGGCGCTGAAAAAAGCCATTGTCCATGAGGAAGCCAAAATATTTGTCAAGTCACATTCGGGCAGCTTGCGATTCATTTTTGGACCGTCTTAAGGCCATAGTCAGGGCAAAAGGTGGTCATATCGAGTAAGAGTAAATTGATTCTTAATTTTGTATAATTTTCATAATTTTTTTACTTTGAATTGTACATCCGTGCCAGTCTCGTCTTTGAGGAAATATAGACTGATGATTCCTCCAGCCCATAGGCCGCACCAAACGGTTGTTTTCAAGGGATGTAATGGCTGTTCCTGAATGGCTTCGAATGGCTTTTCAACCCATATACGGCAATTTTGCCATTAAGTCAAAAATGGGCCTAATCGCTGAACGGTTATGTACACCATAAGTTGGCCTGAGCGCGCCATGAACACTTTTCACAGAGCGCCGATTTTCGTAATATAATTCTACGAATTGTAAACGTTGTTGAGGCGTAAGACTTTCCATGATGAAATATCAATGAACACTGAAAAAAATATGTATTTAGTTTGACAGTAGTCACGCGTGGTCTGTCAAAAAACCCTATTGAAATAAGTATTTCCAATCTGATCACCCTTTAGGTATACCGAAGTACAGGGTGTTCCATATAGCGCTTTTTGTATTTTTATCCTATGTTGTCGCAGCTAAAAAGCTTGACGAAAGATCAGCCAGCATCAATCTCCAAAGTCAATGTATAGGTTGAATAGGTGCTCGTAGATCTGATTTAGCGACCGAAGACAGCGACGCCCTTACTTGGTGCAGTTGTTGCGTTTGTGCATATAAACGTCATATGCATGCTTTATTGATTTTTTCGCTAGTACTTGTTGTTGTTTCTACTACTCTCAGAATTGTTACTGTCACTGCGGCTGCTGCTGCTGCAGCTGCTGTTACCATTGCCCCATTGCCGTTCCTATCGGCACCTCGGTTGCTGTGAGGGAGTTTTCCGCTTGACAATGGCTTGTCAAACTCTGCTTTATATGTGATTTTATGGCACCCAGACTTACCGTTGTTTTTTGGCTTAAGTCTCGATGTTTTATTGCACTTATTGTTGTTGCAACAACGCATGTCGTCTAACTTTGTAGGCAGGTCGGCAGGTAGGCAGGCCGGCAGGCATTGTGACATACACGCCGCTCTGCTGTCCGCCAGCCACTTCAGTGTGGCATTTTGCACTTTGCGCGCTTTAAAATCTCTCATTTTTATTGCTTCATTGATATTTATTTACTGCCGCTGTTGGTGTTGTTCTTGCAGTCAACTTTTTATTGCTTACTTTTTCCCCTCCTGCCACAGTTATATTGTTAACCTTCTTTTTTTGATTTGTCCGCAATTTTGCATTCGCCTGATTGTTGGTTTGGCCAACGCGACATTTTAAGCTGGGCTTGGTGACAACATTTTTATTGGCTTAATTAAGTCGGTTGTCGGCAAGTCGGAATGATTGGTCGGTTCGTCGGTCGTCGGTCGTTGATCGGTTGATCGGTTGGTTCAGTTTGAGGCGGACGTGTGTTTATGTGTGTGTGTGTACATCATAAATTGTCTGGCCGATTGGCTCATTTGCTAATGACACTTACAGCTATGCGTACATATGTATGCACATACGTGATTTAATATAAACGGGAAATGTTTTACAAATACACCTACAGATTGTGAAATAAAGCGTCGTCTTAATAAAGTTCACATTTAACCTCTGTAAGCAGAATTTTGACCTGCCTCACAGAAAAAATACTTGCAATAAAATAGTAATAGCAATATTAACTATAATAACTGTAAATGGAACAATTATTTTTGGTTGCGTATATCGACTTGAAAGGTTTGTTAGTAGTAGACCTTACTGACGGCTCACTTGAAATCTCATAGACGGCGTTAGGCCACAACAGAGTTTACTTTGCATTGCGTGTCGTATCCCGCTGAAATTTATTAACATCTATGATTCATTTATGACAGTAGTCTAGTCAAATACTAATTTTTTATAAAGGGTTTTCTAATAAGAGGTGTTATTTTGATATTCAAAGAAAAATACTATTTTTTTTATATAAATGATCGGATGCTTATTTCATTTTAAAGAGGAAGGTATGCCATTAATAGTGGAAGATAACATCAGGCGAATGACCACCACGACCACGCTTACAGGACAATATCCTTTCATGAAATTTTCCATAACCGAATTGCAAAGTGGCTGCCCTATGTCCTTGATAACCTCACGTATTCCATCTTTGAGGTCTTGAATCGACGATGGGCTGTTGGCGTAGACCTTCTCTTTCACGTGGCCCCAAAGAAAAAAGTCACAAGGTGTGAAATCACAAAATCTCGGTGGCCACTTGTGATCACCTCTTCGAGAGATAACACGGTCCGGAAACTTTTCCCGTAAAAGATCAATGGTTTCGTTGCTTGTGTGGCACGTAGCGCCGTCTTGTTGACAATAAACGTTGTCCAGATCAATACCATCCAATTCCGGCCATAAAAAATCTTAAATCATCTCTCGATAGCGCAATAAAATATATAATAACACCTGTTGTTGGAAAACCCTTTATATATTTTTTAGGAATTTTTTTTAAGAAAATGAAATGCGATCGTTTTGATTTTATAGTATGTTATTATTGGCATCAAATAGTATGCAAACATTTCTTTTTATTATTTTGGCATATTTTTTATAGTAGTGTGGCACCAAAGTAAGCGTCTTCAAAAAAATATAGGTGGCTTGTCAACAGGATTTTGGCTCTTCAGGATATCTGAAACGAAAAAGTTAAACTGATTATTATTTTGTAAGCTTGTTCTGCTACTGCTACCAGGTGATACTTTCGTTTCTTTTCAGACCTAAATTTTCATACTACAGACTGATTTCCACCCAAAAGACATACCTTTTTTTCAAAAGTCCGCCATTTTGTTATTTTTCAATAAAATTTTCCCATTGTGGCACCAACCCGCATAGTTGGGTTAGGCGGCCGCAGAGTCGTAGTAACCAGCCAATCAGAGATTTGAAAGTGCTTTACTGACCTCCAATGATGACCAGATCCGTAAATGGAAAAACACTTTGAAGCATTTAGCAACATCGCTCTTTACATCGAATCTAGCTTTGAAGTAGGCAGCACAACAAGCAGCAAAATAACAACATCTTGCCCTAGTCTAGTGGAGATCAAGGAGGCAATCAAAAAGCCACTCGAGGTCAGCATGCAAATAGGCGACACGTCCTTAGTGACCCAAGACGTAGTGAAATACTTAGGTAATCAGCTAGACTGCAGGCTTACTTTCTAGACCCAGATACGGTATGCGGCTACCAAAGCAGCAAAGGTCGCGGGTATGCTAAGTAGATTAATGGTAAACATCGGTGTGCCAAAACAGAGCAAAAGAAATCTAATTATGGCGGTCACAAGCTCAATTCTCCTGTACAGCTGTGAAGTATAGCGAATTGTCTCAGCCTACCGCACTGTCTCAGGTGCAGCAATTTTCGTGATCAGCGGGCATATACCCGTCGACCTCATGGCCCACGTCATCACTAGCTTCTCAGAACGGAGATGCGAAACCATGCTGCGGTGGCAAAGCCGATGGGACACTGAACCGAGTGGCAGATGGACGGCGCAACTTATTCCATCAATTGACAAATGGGTCCAAGGAACTTCGGGGAGGTGAACTACTTCTTAACTCAGTTCCTCTCGTGCCATGGATACTTCCGGAGATACCTATACCGCATGGGAAAGGTAACCGATTCCAAGTGCATATGCTGCGAAGTGCTGAGCGATGACGCTGAAAACACGTTTTTTATTTGTAACAGATGGCTCACGGAAAGAAATGCTCTGAGGGAGCAGATTGGCGACATCGCACCGAGCAAAATAATCAGCAAAATGCTCGAACGCGAGGACAGCTAGAACGCGATAAAGAAATACATCGAGAAGTTGCGGGAAGGGGGTCTCCCCAGAAGGAGAGGAGGGATCGTTTTAGTGAGCACATCACACGACGTGGTAGACGACGGTCGCTGTAAGTGCGAAGGCATTTTAAACCCTATTTCACTCACCAAAAAAAAAAAATCAATAAGCTGAAGTTCAACAAAGCCGCGGGCGAAGATGGCATACAGCCAGAACTACTGATCGCCGATTCGCAATTTTCGCGGATTCGCGGAAGTTCTTCATCCGCACATCACCACCGCACATCATTCTTCTCTTCGCATCATAGTAGAATAATCAGTTCAGTAGCGCTCCCGCTTTACAAGCTGTTCGTTGACTTTAAAAAGGCATTCGACACAACCAAACGAGGCGAGAAGAGAGAGTTCCTACTAAGATAATACATCTCATCAGAGCTGAATACGAGAACTCCGAACTGGCAGTGTTTCGCAACATCAACACCAGCGACTCATTCATCACCAACGCAGGCATATGGCAAGGTTGTCCGCTGTCGCCCTTTCTCTTCGCCATTATCCTAGACGACGTTATGAGCCAATTGATCCTGCACAAAAGAGGCATCGTATGGAGTCTCACCAGACATCTTGAGGATCTGGACTTCGCCGATGACCTCTGGCTTCTCTCTAACAAACTCAGTAGCTTGCAAGCTAAGGCGGACAGACTATGCAGAGGTCAACATCGCCAAGACAAAGGCTATGAGAGTCAATCCCATTAACGCAAGATACGAGTATATAATGGTTGACGGGAGCCCGGTGGAATGTGTCCAAAGCTTCTGCTACCTCAGCTGCACTGTCATGACAGACAGCGGAGCAGATGAGGATGTCAACTGCAGACTACATAAATAAAGCAAGAGCGGTGTTCGGGCGAATGCATACAGTATAGGCGAGTTCACAAATCTCCGTTCATGCGTGCAGTCTGTATTGTTGTACGGAAGTGAGACATGACTGCTCTCCAACACCATCACACAGAGGCTACAATCTTTCGTCAACAAATGTCTCCGCGTCATTTGTAGAATATTCTGGCCGAACACCATCAGCAACGACGCGCTGTGGATGGGTCAGACGCTTAGAAAACCATCAGTTCACGAGTATGACACTGGACTGCAACCAGCAAGGCAGCAGAGGTCGCGGTCGGAGAAAAGGTAGATGTTTGGAGAAGGTAGATATTGCGCGAGCTAGCAGATGCCAACTTCGCATGGAACGTCGCAAAAAAACAGCCCAGAATCGTGCACGATGGAAGAGTATGGTCGAGTCCCTATGCTCCCAAGCGAAGTGAACAAAGATATAAAAATAAAATATTTGTAAAGCAAGAAAATCGTTCTTGCCGCAATTCTGTGCAATTTCATTATATCAGTTTTGTTTTTGAAAAGCTTTCTTACTAAATAAAAAAAAATTTTTGAGTGATGGAAATCTTTAGCTTGACCTTTACGCGCTCCACTGCTTGTCTGTTTGTACACTGCAGCTGTCTGGTTCACAAGTGTCAGTTATAATTGTCATACGACGCCATTTGCAAAAATTATAAATCTTCCGCTATGCTGATTAATTTTACGCCACCTTGTGTTTACTGCATTAAATGCTTTGTCGTGCTGTTGAAGCCTCCATATGCACATCTGTATGTGGGCATATCGGTATGTAGGCTTGTAGGTATGTAGTTATGCACATAAATAATATGTTTTACAAAAGCAGTTGAACTCTTACATTCGGCAAAAATTTTTACCAAACAACCCGAAATGGGTCAAACGAGTGCTTTGCATTTGATTGTAATTGCATCATGCTTTAACAGGAATGGATTGTCTAACACCAATTGGAGGCAACAACAATAACAATTATAACTACGTGCAGGATACTCTTGTCCAACATGAATTCAATAAGATAAAGTGTTGTTGCCCAAATAAATAAAATAACGTAAAATGAAATGATTCAGTAAACAAGGAGGCACTTACAAGGGGCGCCATGACGTGAGTAGAAAATATTACAACCAGGTGTTGCCAACAACAACAACCACAGCGACTGCAACAGCAGCGCCCGCTTTAGCGAAAATACATAACAAACAGGCAACAATGGTGTAAATAGCAAACAGCGGGAAAGCAAGAAACAAAAAATGATTATAAAAACAAAAACTTAGTCGGACCACATAAATGCCGATGGAAATCAAAATCTTATACTGAAAAGATTTTGATGCAAGTTAAAGGAAAAAAGTATTGAACAGCAATAAAAATGCAATTTGGATATATTTCGACTTTGGGAAAAGAAATATTGAATGCATCCGTTGGTTATTAGAAAACATTTTCAGCAACTTTTAAATGTTGAGAGATTACTCGGCAAAGAGGTACAGAAAATGGCTGCTTAAAACAAATCCAAAGTTTGAGATGCTCTAAAAATTTTGATTTTTTCAAATACATGGTTTCATTATTTGGATTAATTAGAAGTAAACTTAAGCCTGTAAGTTTTTAAATTAAATATAAATAATATAATAAACTACTTGGTAGCCCGTTGAGTGGGCTTGTTTTGATCTATGTATCTTAGGCCGGGTCGATTTGTGGGGAGGCAAAAAAATCGCCCATTGCTCTGTGAAAATTATATTCTAGGGATCAAAATAAGAAACTTTGCCGAAGGAACCATACCTCTAAAACGAATTCTGATGTCCCCCAATTTGGGTCGAACTTTTTAGTGTCTTTTGCGGGGAGGCAAAAAAATCGCCCATTGCTCTGTGAAAATCATATTCTAGGGATCAAAATAAGAAACTTTGCCGAAGGAACCATACCTCTAAAACGAATTCTGATGTCCCCCAATTTGGGTCGAACTTTTTAGTTTCTTTTCTCATGTAAAGGCCAAAAATGGTAATATTTTGAAATGATTGTATGGGGAAGCCCCCAGGAGAGTTCCAGGGGGTGTGCCACTGTCATGGCTGGATCCGCCGTCCAAAGTTAGTGGGGATCGGTCATACATTTGGACTCGATTGGAGCACTCTAAATGGGTCAAAGTGGGATTTTTCGTTCGACCCAAATTGGGGGACATCAGAATTCGTTTTAGAGGTATGGTTCCTTCGGCAAAGTTTCTTATTTTGATCCCTAGAATACGATTTTAACAGAGCAATGAGCGATTTTTAAATCGAGCCGCCCTAATGTATCTCCATTCAATGCGGCGGCCATTAGGTTAGGTTAGGTTGAAGCGGTTGTCCTGTGGAACACACTCAGGCTCATAGCCCATTGTAATGCCGTGGGGGGAACTTGTCCCTATCTCTCCTAAAACCAGTGTGTGCTTCTGAAAAATTTTACAATATCACTTATTTCTACAGAACTGAGTCTGCCTAGAATAGTAAACCTACGTCTGAATAGAGCAGGAAAATGCCACAGAAGGTGCGAGTTTGTCTGTTACTCATCTATATATCTTCTGCAGGAGTCATGTGTTTGCACACCCATCCTCTGGGCATGCTTACCCATTAGGCAGTCAACCCGTCATAAGTGAAATCCGTGTGCCAAGACTTCGATTATTTTGGCTTAGCAAATATTCTATGCGTTTAGCCTTGAGAGTCGGCCACAATTATCGGGCGATTCTGCAGGTGGTTTAATTACGCCTCAAGGATAAGTAGCTTACATGTTTGTAAGAGTATGCCTATGTCATTGTCTATGTACTCATAGTTCAATTTAATGCCGAGTATCGCTACTTCATCGGCTCTGCGGTTACCCTCAATGTCGCAATGGGCAGGAACCCATGTTGCCTTTAGGTGAAATGACTCATCTATCTCGTTAAGAGATGTGTCACATTTCATGGCTACCTTGTAGGCTGTCAACTGCTTGGTGTGGTATTTCATCGCCGCCTGGCTATCAGCGAAAATGTAAATACCATTTTCAGGTACTGTGTCACACTGCACCAGTGTCACGGCTTTAATTATTGTCATCAGTTCAGCTTGAAAGACACTGCAGTAGTCGGGGCGAGGAAAACTGAAAGAGATCCCAGATGGCAGGAATGTACACCTCCATCATCATGCCTTCGAGCTTAAAGCCTCCCTGCCGGCCGTCGCAGCCGAATGGATTTGTGGGCGATTACCATTCGGAAGTGCCCAGGTTCGAGTCTCCGGGCATGAAACACCAAATAATAGAAAAAGATTTTTCTAAAAGCGGTCGCCTTTTAGGAGGAAATTGGAAACCTCCGAGGGTATTTACGTCATGAAAAAGCTCCTCATACAAAATATCTGCCGTTCGGAATCGGTTTAAAATTGTAGGTCCAAAAGCATGAGCGTCCACTTGTTTTCGAAATGAAAAAAAAAAAAATAATAAATATATTTGGAGGCTTTATTAACATTCGTGCTTTCACAAGCCAAAACGTGGCACTTCATTTTTATTGTTTTACTAGCAAACCCGGCCCCCTTCGCTGGGCACACTAAAATAGAATAGATATGGTTTAGAACAGAAAATATATGGTTTTCATATTATTTATTTCTTTATTCTTTATTCAAGCGCTTTGGCATAAACAATATTTTTTGTTTTTCTATTTGTTTTTGAGTAAATATAAAATATAAATTGAAAATCAGGAAAAAAGAAGATTGTTTTTAAATTTCAAATCAACGCATATGAATAACTAAGAAACAATCGTCTTTTTTCTTGATCATTCATGAATTTTTCGTTTCAATTTATATGTTTTATTAAGCATTGGAGCTTTTTTAACCATTATCCATTTATATTTTTCAAAAAAAAAAACCGAAAAAAAATTTTTTTTCCACGAACACATAATTTCATTCGGTTTTCACATTAAATTCTCAAATTTCGTAAGAAATTATTCACTGTTCCAAAATCCACTCCAAAAAAATTCACAAACAATTTTTACATGTTGCACTTACGTTTTTTCCTTATGGCATCCAAATCAGAAAGAAATATTGACACATTGTAACTCACACTGTCAATTTGACAGTTCAGTTCCGCCCCAAGCGTTAAAAAAGTAAGCGACATTATGGCTGGCTCAAAAGAACGCTGTACCCGTTGCCAGTGCTCCGAATTACAACCAAACTTTACGAAACCCATTTTCAATACCTAACAATGTGCATAAGTTTGGTTTAATTCGGTGCAAAGACACGGCGGGTCCACGTTTTGGCATATATTTCGAGACCCTAGTCATCAATAGGTATGAAAATTACCCCGTATTAAAGCACTTATCAACAGCTTTCATTTGATATCCATATTGTACAAACACATTCTAGGGTCCACGTTTTGGTCTCTATCTCGAGACCCTAGTCACGGAGCGGATGGAAATACTCTGAACTAAAGCATTCACCAATAGCTTCCTCTTGATACCCATATTGTACATACACATCCGAAGGTTACCCGGGTCCACGTTTTGACCTATATCTCGAGACCCTATCTACCAATAGGTATCCAAACTATACGGAAACCATCTTCAATACCTCCTTAACAATGTGTGTAAGTTTGGTTTCATTCGGTGCAAAGACACGGCGGGTCCACGTTTTGGCATATATTTCGAGACCCTAGTCATCAATAGGTATGAAAATTACCCCGTATTAAAGCACTTATCAACAGCTTTCATTTGATATCCATAATGTACAAACACATTCTAGGGTCCACGTTTTGGTCTCTATCTCGAGACCCTAGTCACGGGGCGGCATGAAAAATACTCTGAACTAAAGCATTCACCAATAGCTTCCTCTTGATACCCATATTGTACATACACATCCGAAGGTTACCCGGGTCCACGTTTTGACCTATATCTCGAGCCCTATCCACCAATAGGTATCCAAACTATACGGAAACCATCTTCATTACCTTCTTAACAATGTGTGTAAGTTTGGTTCAATTCGGTGCAGACACGGCCGGTTAGCGAACACACACAAAAAGTTGACTTTATTTTATATATAAGATTTTTTTCAGTTTGTGTCCGAAAAATCCAAATATCTTACGGAACCCTATTTTTTCCAAAATAAAATGTAATCCATGTTACTCTTGGATAATGTAGTTTTCGAATGGTGAAAGAATTTTTAAAATCGGTCCAGTAGTTTTTGAGCCTATTCGTTACAAACAAACAAACAAACAAACAAACAAACAAACAAACAAACAAAGTTTTCCTCTTTATAATATTAGTATAGATTTAAAAAGGCAAAATATTCATGAACAAGTAACTTCACACAAATGTTTGCTTATTATCTGTGTTGACGGCACCCAAAGTAACTGTGGATGATGGCAGTAGAAGGCCAAGTTTTGGGCTAGCCTTTAAGAAAATGTGCGGACTCATTCCTCATTGCCAGTAAAGAAGTTTCCAGCCATGTAAAGGATTCCCTTTTCGACCAAACAACGCATTCGTCGGATCTTGCGTCATGCGATTATAATCTGTTTCTTAATGACAAATCTGCATTATAAGATAATGAAATTTTTAGTAGTCTGGAACTCTGTTGTTGTCCTACCGGGGATGACAAGAAAACAAGAAATGAGAAGAAGATTGGAAGTCTGTACACTTCTTTCAACGAAAGTTGTTCGTAAAAGATGCCCGACTTGTGAAGTGAGTACGATGGCCAGATGGATTTTTATAAAAGGAGTTTTTTTCATGGCAAAAATACACTTGGAGATTTTCCATTTTTTGCCGTGGGGCGACCGCTATTAGACAAGTTTTTTTCTATCACCTGATATTTCATATCCTCAGTGGGTTTCGCCACTGTATGGCTGTCACGTACAAAGCCAATTTGAGTCTTAATAGCTTTAGGAAAATCGTGGGCGAACATAAATTAGAATACAGTAAAGAGTTTTGGAGCCCAAATGATACACCTTTTTTGGAGTCGATTAAAAAATTACTTCGCTTAAGCGGAATCCACACGGAATCGTATATCCACGGAATCGTATATTCTCTGTCATCATCAGCTGACATGGCTTTGAAAACTCTAAAGATGGGAATATCCGTATTTATTCCATTGACATTACATAGACAACTAATGTGCTAATTCAATTTTCTAAGGAGCTCTCTGCCAAAGAAATGCTTCATCAAATTGCAGATAGAAAGGATTTTTCTTGGCGCTGAGTGGATATCTAAAGTTACTGATGATGCTTAGTGCCACAACAAATGATTTCTATTGATTTCGATTTTCAGCTCTTGTCTTAATTTGTGTCCATGTCAGTTTTTCGTCTGTACAATCAGAGTTATTTATGTATGTTGCTATGTCGCCATGAGCTGCTTGGACGTTCTTTATTTCGAGTTCTCTGCTAAAAAGCAGTTCTGCTGTTTTCGAGCTTTGGAAGCCCTATCCAGCCTCACTTTCTTTCCTGAATCTCAATATTTTTAGGCCTTTCTTAGGTTACATCTACTGAGTAGATTCGTATTTGAGACCCAGTTGTCGGGCCATCTGATACGGAGAGTTCGACGAAGACAGTAATCTAAAGTGATTATTCATTTGAAATCCTCTTGACGAACCTTTTTCCTATAAAAAAAATGATGATCTTTGTGACTGCCTATGAGAAAAAGGTGTGTGGCTATTGGTGGTAGTATTTAATGCAGACTCTTCGTCTGAGAAATAGATGTTTCTTAAATGTTTCTAATTTGTCAAGTATAATCTTCGAAACGGCTTCGTTGGCTGGGTCATGTCGTCACATGACTGGCTCCGACTCAGAAACTATTCGATGCGGTACCAGCTGGTGTGAGCAGGGGAAGAGGAAGATCTCTTCTGCGTTGGAAGGTGAACAAAGATTTGGCTTCACTGAAGCAGACTAATCACATTTGAGGATATGGAGCTTTCCGAACAACGGCTTTCCTACAAACGACTACCCATTGTGCATATACAGTGAAACCTCTATTGAGTGGACTCACCGTCAGCCAGCTTTTGTCTGTCATTCAAAAGATGGTAATTTCTTACCATACATAAGATTTGATATAGGAAAAAATGGCCGCTTAAGGGAGGCGTTCGGCTAATAGTGGTGTCCGTTAGGAGAGGTTACACTGTATATGATTGTAATTAGTCAAGCGCAACAACAACATAACAGTAATGCCGTTGAAGTAACTGAAAGAATGGCCAAGTGTTAATTCAACACGATCGTTATCGGCAACAGTAGCAACAGTTGGGAACAGCAGTAGTAACAATGATAAAACCCAACAACAACAATCACATTAACACCAGAAACAAAACACACACACACACAGACTTACCAAAGTAATGGTGTGATTTTGATGTATGGATCCAGTACAACCGCCGTCTGCCACAAGCAGACCCCAGCCGGGTGTCACGAGGCCATTAGAGCCTCAGCCAGCGGTAGCGGCAACAACACCGGCGGAATGCTAACAGCAAAAAGCCTTTATTCCCCCAGCGATTTTCTAGCAAACTTTCTGCAATTTGAAGGCGCTAACGTTGTGTTGCAACATTGCGCTGCCAAAGCGATCGAAAAAGGAGAAAAAGTGCCAGCAACACCTCAAACTCATTTCGGCAGCGTCAAGTACAGTACGCTTTAGTACAGTACAGTAGTTGTTGTTCACGTTAAACGCGTTTAAATGATTGGGTGCTGCTGGTTTTTGCTAAATAAATTTGAGTGGCCTGCCATAATTCACCCAAAACCGACACGGACACTAAGACAAATGCCGGTTCGGCTAAAGAGAGACAAAAATGAAAAAGGAATAAAAAATAAAAAAACAGCAGCAACAAGAGACTACAACAGCTAAATTAAAACAAATAAAAAATGTACCTAAATTTATCAATGTTCAGTATTTTTGTTGTGCAACATGTTAACAGTTGCACTTGTGCACCTCTAAGCAAAATGAAAAACAAAAGCAAAAACGAAATGAAAATTACCCAAAAAATTAGCAACAATCAACACAAATGTGCAGCTTGTCACGCTTGAAGAAATAAAGGAATGAGTGAAAAAAAGCTTGGCGCGTGCGCACAAATTAGCTACAAACACATAAAAAGAAACGACAACGCGAAACAACACGCAACACTTCAGCAACATGTTGCCGCATGTTGACAATACGCGCGGCATGCTCGTGTGGCATGTGTCGCTTTGAAGCCATGTACCGCTGAACTTGCGTACGTGGGGTGGTCAAAAAGTAGCAAAAATAGATTTCCAATAAACAGAAATCAAAACTGAGGAAAGATAGAAGATAGATAAGACACTGAATAGAGGGGCACTGCAATGTACTAGGTGGCACAATATTAATCACCCTATCGGAAGATTTGTCAACTAGACAGATGCGGTATACAAACAGACTAGCAATTTTTTATTTATTAAAAAATGTATTCAAAAACTAAATTGGATGATTAATTTTTCGCCATCTCGAAGTTATTAATCTTATTATGATTATTTATTTGTACGTAACTTCAAGTTCAATAACTTAGAAATTAAGAATAAAAGAAATGAGAGAGTAGTAATTAAACAGGTTTTAAGACTTAAGAATAAAACATAGAGCAAACAACCAATTTGAGGCGTTTCAGATTTGGCTCTAGTTTTAATTTCACAGAATGAGCGAGAGAGGGAGCAGCTTGGCAGCTCGCACTGAATTTGATAGCCTCAGCTGTTGAACTAAGGTCATGGAATTTTTTTTGAAAAACAAGTTTTCTTATACGAGGTGTGTTCAAAAAGTAGAGCGAATTTTGTGTTTTTTTTTCAAAAATTATTTATTTATTCATTAAGATCTGGGGAATACGGAAGCTGTGACATCATTAGTGCGTCGTTTTTGGCCAAAAAGTCGCGCACAAGCAACGATTTGTGAGCAGGGGCGTTATTGTGATGCAAGAGCCAATTTTTGTTCTTCCACAAATCCGGGCGTTTCTGGCGGATTGCTTCGCGCAAATTGCGCATAACTTACAGGTAATATTCCTTATTGACCCTTATTTTACCCTGTGGCAAGAACTCATGATGCACAACGCCCCTGCAATCGAAGAAAACGGTAAGCAAAACTTTTACATGCGACCGAATTTGGAGCACTTTTTTCGGTCTTGGTTCGTGCGGCAGCTTTCATTGAGATGATTGAGCTTTGGTTTCCACGTCATAACCATAAACCCACGATTCGTCACCAGTTATGACCCTCTGGAGCAAATTTGGGTCGTCGCGGACAGAGTCCAACATCTCACAAGCAAATGTTCATGCGATGCTGCTTTCGGTCGAAATTGAGCAGTTTTGGTACGAATTTTGCGGCGACCCGTCTCATGCCCAAATCATTGAAAAAAATCGAATGGCACGAGCCATCGATATGTCTAGGTCCTCAGCAACTACTCTAACGGTGATTCGACGATTGGCCAATACCATTTTCTTCACTTCATCAATTTTTTCGTCTGTTGTTGAAGTTATCGGGCATCCGGCACGCTTTTCGTCGTTCACATTTTCTCGGCCTTCTGAGAACATTTCGTACCACCGATAAACGTTGCTTTGGTCCAAAGTAGCTTCTTCGTATGACACAGGTTCTTTGATTAATCTTTTTGAATAGGTAAAAATCGAAGACGAGCCGAAACACGTGCAAACAAAGCAGCTGTCAACAATTAACCGAACATTCAAAATGGCCGAACTCGTCGGCATAAGTCAGAGACATGCGTACCAACATATCGCCAAAAAAAAACGAAATTCAAATATGCGTAACCTGCGAAAATTCAAAAGTCGCGATACTTTTTGAACACACCTAGTATCTTTTTTCACTTCTTCTTTCTATTATGTATGTGGGGCTTACATCCTTTTTGGGTATTTGACCGAACTCCTTCTTCTATTTGTGCCGTGTGCCTTGATGTTGTTCCACAAATGGAGGTACCTAAAGTTTTAAGCCGACTCCGAACGGCAAATGGTTTTTTATGAAAATAATTTTCTTGGCAGAGGAGGTTTGCCATTGCCTGCCGAGGGGGACCGCTATTAGAAAAAACTGTGTCTATCATTTGGTGCTTCATGCTCTGGGTGTTTCCTGCACTTTTAAATGGTAGTCACGCACCAAACCATTCGGCTACGACGGCCGATCTTTCCTTTATTTATTTATTCAATAAGTATATCATTACTCCTCAGCAAATTTCAGAGATTTTTTTACAAATCTTAGCAGTTTGTCAAGGGAAAAGAATGTAGCTTGTCTGTTCTCAATACATCCGACCCAAAAGGGTATCATCTAAGTCTGGCGAAAGTAGGATAGCGGCAAAGAATATGCTCTGTACTACCTTCAACCTCCAAACATGATAAAAACAGTGCTGTGTTCATGGATTGTGCGCCGTAATTAGTCTACTCAGGGCTCGTAACCCACTCCTCCTCTATCTGAGAAGGCATTTTGCTACCCCTCTACCAGGCCATTTCAGGAAATACTTGGTTGTTGGGCAGGTGTCAATGCTACATTGATGGTATTCATAAGACTTTGTACTGATAGCCTTGAAATAGTCGACTGCTTCCTCCATACTTCGTTAAGTACGTTGTCTTGAACATCACAGCTCCATGCCCCAAAGCTCATTCCGCCTTGCAACAAAGTTTAGCGCCAACTTACATTCCTGAACAATTTTAGAAGAATTGCGAGAGGCAAACGTCACAAAAATAAGAACATATAAGATGTGGTTTAATAGTTGAATTAAGTGAGACAGAGGAGCGATAACAATTTATCTTCTTTATTTGCATTAACCTAACCTAACTTTTCATTTTTGTTTACAAATGTAATACAAAAGGGGTCTTAAGGCTTAAGGTCAGCAATACTGTACTCAAAACATACTTATCTAGATTCATTCACGTGAAATGCTATCTAACATTGCATAGTCCCCCAGACGAGTCATCCTCCAGTGTGTATTCTATCTCAGTAGGCAATCTCATCCAGTGTAGAAGCGAACCTAGTCAATTACGGCCAGTAAGGTTAGCTGTAAGCTATCTTAAGACGGCCAAACTAAACCGTCTTACCCTACTCTATTTAGTAAAGAGGTATCCGAAAAGTTTTTGCTTGTTGCCTGAAGTCCGCTAATGCCCCTCACTTAGTTCGCCCTGATTATACTCACTTGATCATTAGCCTATCAGCCGTGGACCAGCCTCCTCCGTGAGCCTTCTCTCATCATTGCTTGCAAACTCGTCATCCCTCAGAGGTCAGACTCAAAACAGCAGTACTGTATTTTTACTTGTCAGAAACTGATCATATTGCTTCTTTATTAGCTTGGATGTGAGTATCCACTTGGAAAAAGCCTTAATAGTCGCTTGATTATCTGTGGCAATAAATGCGTCTTTCAAAGATTTTTTTGGATCATGCTGACACAGGTTAAGATTGTCAGCATCCAGACTAACAATGAAGAGCTATAAGTGACAAGCGAATGAACGATTGAACTGTGAAATTAGTGTTATAAACCATAGGTTCAGATCCCTTGCTCTGTCTAAAAAGCCTTCTATAGGTTTACTTGACCACTTTCCTTATAATTTTGCCCAGATGTTTGACTCCGTTTGGCTTGTGAAAATTATAGTGAACCTTTCTCTTTTTAAACTTAAACATCCACCAAAGCTCTACGGTGAGCTACGATCAAACCAAACGAATTTAACAAATATCATAGATTCTTATCATGTCTGTATAGTATTCTGGGATACATGAGTCTTCCGACATTTCCCAGTCGAAGCAATTGGAAACATAATAGTAGGCAAGTCAACATTGTCACGTACGGAGTTTTGCTTAAGACACTCGCCGGACAATGGAATGCACGTTATTTCTGGGTACCAAAACAACTCCTCATGGGAATCTTAAAAGATCTTAAGTTAGGCGATATTGAAGCTGCAAAGTTTTTTCTGCAAGAGGGAGATGTTAAGTCAAAATTTGTGGATAGTTGGTGCAAGAGGTTGAAAATTCATCTTTCGTGCGCATCATAAAAGAGCTTTTAACCTTCGAATAACCGCTTTATACATAAATAAAACCATTAACATAGCTACCAAAATAATTAATCAATGGTGTGTAGTTCTGAGATTGGGTTCTTCATTAACTTTTTTCAAATCGACAAAGTTTAAGTGGCAAGTCCAAGGAGACATTTTCTAATATCCTCAGTGCGTCTAGTTTGACCATCTGCTAAAGCATAGTGAGTGTTGTGGGAAAACAAGGCCTTCAAACAACAGCGGATAGAGAGAAGATGGCTAGCGAGAATATTTCTAACGAACAGCTCATCAAGAAAGGGACGTTCCTCCAAGTTTGGTTGGGAAGGATTTCCTAAATGTTCTGTAATTTTATGACCTGTTGCTCACGCGAAGTAGCAGGAGCGGTGCCAGTACAAGTTGACTACCTCAGGAATTCGACTCCAACATGGTTAAATTAATTCCGACGTTTTTCAGACCTAGGAAACTCTTTTCGATTCAATTTCAAAGGTATATTCATGTCTCTCTACTGTATTTATATAATTAAGTGCACCTTTAAGATACAAAATTCGTTATAGGCAACCGTCTGTGCGAAATTCTATGAACAAAATGAGATCATTTAGAGGTTTTCAGGTTTGTTGTATGCAATCTTTTTCATTTTGCCATAATTTTGATCTCCCCACACTAATTTTTAAATCTGACTCAAACTCGCCGAGTAATAAAAATATATTAGTGTACAAATGTTTATGTATGTATGTATGTATGTTACATTATGTTGCCCCACCGCTTTTTAGCGCCTGCGACGTTGTTCATCCACAAAGCCTCTGCCCCTCCCCTGGCTGTCGAATGCAATTTTTGGTGTTTCTGGCATATTCGATGGGCCAAACATAAAATTTCAATTAACCACTGCCCATAAAATCGAACATTACAACAGCAGCAACAACAAATGTAGCAAAACAAGCTGCAGGCACAGCACAGGTACAAATGACAGCAATTAAAGGTATCAAGAACAGTTGGAATTAAAAAATAAAATATGACCAAGAAAAAAAAAGATAGAAGAAAGAAAAATATGGACAGCTAGGAAAGATAGCAGCCCAAGCTAAAAAAGGAGGTGTAGAAGATGTGCAGCAAAATAAAAATTGATTCCTCTTCTGCACTGCCGAAAGCAATGCGTGGCAAGTGTGGCTGCGTATGCGCATGGACTCCACGTGAAGCCAGGTCAATTGTGTTAGAAAGAAGAATTGGAATATTTGCATTGAAAGAATATTAAGAAAAATATAATATTTTGGGTTTTATACTCATTTTAACATAAATACGTTACTAACACAGTGTTGAGCTTTTTGCACTACCGCTAAATGGCCTTACAGTCGACTCTCGAGGGACTCTTAAAATATTACGAATTATCGAAATTTCTGAGAGAAAATAAATAAAACTTAGAATTATCAAGTGCTTCTATTTAAATGCTAGTGTTTTATATATTCATAATGTTCATTCATTATTAATTTTGAAAAGAACTCATTTCTACGGGTTTGCTTCGAAGCACATTGCTGCTGCTCAGACTTTTCAATCATGAGGAAAAGTGCCTGATATGCTGTTTCATCAGTTTTGCTTTGTAGACAAAAGCTTTGTAAGTTATCGAGTGAGGCTCTTGCTACCTTAACTGACACCTCTGCTAAAGGTTCTGATGTATCGTCTTCATCTTCATCTTCATCGTTGCTCTTTTCATTTCTATCTGTCGCAGATAAAATTTCGCCATCGATTAGTGATCCTGAGACAGCAACATCTTCATCCACTTGAACAACATCTTTTGCAACATCGCTTCTCTTCTCACCTCTTTCTACTTTTTCAATTAATTTCTTCTTTTCAGCAATCGTCAAACATTTATACTTTTGAGGACTCATATTTAATACAAATTTTTACTCTGACGATTCGTGCGTCAAAATGTGCCTACGTTTTATGCGTAACACGCAGCCACGCACATCAAAGGTATTTTCAGGGGAGTCCCAAAATTTAAAATTTTTACTAGCACACCAAGAAACTTTGCAAATTTGATTTGTCGAGTGTTTGACCACGTAGTAATGATAATTTCGAATTTTCGGTTCGAATTACCTAGTGCATAAAAATGTATGGATATAATACGAAATATAAAGAGATTTTGTAGGGCACTAGTGAAATATCGCAGGTTTTAATTAACGAGAGTCGACTGCATTTTTTTTTTAAATAGTGATAGCTGTGCATGTTACATATAATGTGAAGATCCCGATACCCCAATCGTTGACGAAGGAATTGACGTTTCGCTACCCGACCATGACGAGGTGAGAATAGCGATAACGCGGCTAAAGTACAACAAAGCCGCGGGCGCCGACGGACTGCCGGCTGAGCTATTCAAACATGGCGGTGAGGAGCTGGTAAGGTGCATGCATCAGCTTCTATGCAAAATATGGTCGGGTGAAAGCATGCCTGCCGATTGGAATTTAAATGTGCTCTGCCCAATCCATAAGAAGGGCGATCCTGCAATCTGTGCCAATTATCGCGGGATTAGTCTTTTAAATATCGCCTATAAGGTTCTAACGAGCGTACTGGGCGAAAGGCTTAAGTTCACTATCAACCAACTGATGGGACCTTATCAGTGTAACTTTAGACTTGGGAAAACTACAATCGATCAGATACTCACAATACGCCAAGTCTTGGAAAAGACCTATGAAAGGGGAATCGACACACACACATTTGTCAATCTTAAAGCTGCATTCGACAGGACAAAAAGGAGTTGCTTATATGCCGCGCTGTCTAAATTTGGTATCCTCGTGAAGGGATCTTACCGAGCCGTTTGATACCAAACGAGGTTTCAGATAGAGTGACTCGCTGTCGTGTGACTTCTTAACGTGATGTTAAAAAAGATCGTGCGAGCCTCAGAACTTAATCGTCCAGGCACACTTTTTTTAAGAGCATACAATTGCTGGCGTATGCCGAAGATATTGACATCATCGGCCTTAACAACCGCGCTGTTAGTTATCTCTTCTCCAAACTGGATAAAGAAGCAAAGCGAATGGGTCTGATGGTGAACGAGGACAAATCGAAGTACCTCCTGTAATCAAACAAAAAAGTTGGTGCACTCCTGTAC
This sequence comes from Anastrepha fraterculus, assembly GCA_037575425.1. Lineage (NCBI taxonomy): Eukaryota > Metazoa > Arthropoda > Insecta > Diptera > Tephritidae > Anastrepha > Anastrepha fraterculus. The sequence goes on from JAYXIM010045467.1 coordinate 79,213, forward strand.
TGGTGCCCACGTCACTGTTGTCAGTTATGATTTCGAGGTTGTAAGAAACTTTGTTTCTCTAGGAATCTGCATTACCACCGATAAAAATATCAGCCTTGAAATCCAACCGAAAATCTCTCTTGCCAATAAGTGCTACTTCGGACTAAGCAGGCAATTGAATAGTAAAGTCCTCTCTCTCGACGAACAAAACTGACACTCTACAAGGCTCTCATCATGCCCGTCCTAACGTATGGCGCAGAAGCGTGGATGCTGCCAATATCCGATGAAGCGACGCTTGGAGTGTTCGAGAGAAAGATTCTGCGTAAGATTTTTGGACCATTTTGCAAACCCGCCCAAAATCGCGTAAGCGGTCAACTCGCCAATCAAGAAGAAGAAGAAGAAGAAGAAGAAGAAGAAGAAGAAGAAGAAGAAGAAGAAGAAAAATAATAAGAAGAAGATGTAGTAGGTGTTTTTGAAAGACCCTGTGTACAGATCAAATTTATCAAAATTCCATGAAATGATGCCTTTCAGGAATGCTTCTAGAAGGTATGGAATCTTACTGTCCTTGGGGTCGAAAAATTTTTATTTTTGATATTTATTTTTAACTAAAATTTAGTTAAAATGTTTCCTTATTACTCAAAAACAAAAAATTTCAGTATTTACTCATTTGACAAAAAAATCTAATTTCTTTAAAAAAAAATTTGGTATGAAAATTCGAAGAAAAAATTGTGAAAAAAATAATGACAATAAAAATCAATTTAAAAAATTACATATAACGTAACTTCCATGGAACTTTCTTTTTTAAGGTTAACAAGTCTGTATTTCTGTTCATTGACTTTCTTATGTCGACTTTTGGCTGCTCTAAAAAGGTTGTGTCTGCAAGTCAGTAATCGATATTTTGTACGCATCCTACAAAAAAAATAGGTAAGTAAGTTGCAATCACCACATACATATATATGTGTCCATATGTATGTCTACCTGTAAAATTGCTGCTGCAGGAATAGAAGCTATTGGAAGCAACACTTCAACAACAGCAGCCGCTGCAGCGGCTATATAACCGGCAGAAGCACTAAATGCCTGCAGTTGCAACATCATGCACTGCCGCTGCCAAAACTACCTTAAACGAGCAGTGGCTCCTATCATTGCTTTGCCTCAATATTATTGCCACACTTTAGCTGCGTTGCACCACTAATGTTGCATGTACAGAAAAGTGGAGTCTGTTTTTTGTCTGCGCATACACATAAACCAACGCACAGTGTTTAAGTTGAAAAGTGTTAAAAGCTCATGTGTTGCAACTTGCCACACATGCACTAACTTTGTGGCACGAATTGCCGGATCAAATGAAATCACTAAATTGTTATGTGGCAAATGTTGCGCAAATGTTATTGAAATTGGGTTTTTATGTTGTTATAAACTGCACTGCTAACACACATTAATACATGCACACACACCAATGCTTGCACAAAAAAAAAGTAAAAAATAAATAATAAAAATAAAAAAAGAAAGCGATATAATTCAATAGCAGCCTGCGTGAGCCAATGCTGATTCTGTTGTATTAGAATTATTTGGTTGCTTACTCTGCGCATTGAATTCTTGTGTAAGGCTGATTAGCGTTTTTTTGTATGTAACATTTGAGTGTATGTGTACAGCACAAGACAGAAAAGACTCTAAGCAGATACCTTTAACAAGCATGAGTCAAGGGGCGGTTGACTGAGTCGTCTCCTGGCAGTGACTCAGCTCAGGCAGTGACATTAGAAAAATTATTGCCTTCTTCGACCGAAGGTGAGGCACTGAAGCGATTATATTCTAGTTCTCCAAATTGGAGGTGAGATTTAGGTTAAGTTAGGTTATGGCGGTAGTCGGTCCGTATGACCAACTCACTTAGATCTTACAGGTCCGTTGTGACATCACTGTGCGACACGGGAACTTTGTTTATTTATTTTCATGAAACCATTTTGAGGCCCTTATGAAGCGCAGGATTGGTCTAATCCCTGTGCCAGATAGTTCTGTAAGAGAGTTGAAAAAGTGTTTACCTAGACAACCTGCTCTGATTTTAGCTAAGGCTGGACAATTGCAAAGAAAGTGCTCAATTGTTTCTTCCTCTTCCTCATCTCTACAACTTCTACAATATTCATGGGAGAATACTCTTAGTCTCAAGGAATGTCCGCTAAATAGCCACGACCTTCGAGATATCATCTCTTGAGAGGCTAAGCAATTCCTTTATCCTTTTCTTTTTTACTTGCGGCCATAGTAGCCTAGCGGTTACACATGTATCTTCATCTTACCATGACCTATTGGCCTCTTGTTGTTTTTTATTATTAGTTTACCCGTGGCCAAAGGTATTTCAATGGTACTTTTATCACTGAACAGTTGAAAAGCAGTACCTTTTCTGGCTAGCTCATCAGCTTTACAGTTTCCCTCAATATCTCTGTGTCCCGGAACCCAAATAATGCGATGAGATCTAAGCGTATCGAAAGCCTATAACCAAGTTTCTAATTATCATCTTTAGTTATAACAAATTTTCTAAGCCCTGCTTCGATTAATACCTTATGAAGGCATTGTTGCTGTCAAGGAGATCATCTCACGGTACTCCCATGAAATGTACTACTTCGACGGTGTCATATCAAAGCGGAAGATGTTAAGATAAGCTGCTTGAAGTGTGCTTCTGAAGATGTATTTAATATCGTACAATACTTCTTCCTTTAATGAATTACGCCCTACTCTAAAATTCCATGGAACAAACCCTTTTGTTGGTTCCCCAAAGCGTACATAAAGGAAGTGGGTAAGAACTTGGAAGATTGGCAACTCAAACGACACTGGATGGAGAGTTCAGAGCAGTGACAGACTAAACAGTTTATCCTTCCCTCCAGAAGAGCATCAAATAAGCTCCTAAACCTCGATAGAGAGGGTTTACGAACTTTTACTGGAACATTGTAGTCTTCTTTATCATTTCAGGAAACTATAATTAATAATAATAAGCAGCTCCCAGTTTGGCGAACTGGACGATGAAACGGCAGCTCATATCTCTGCGAATATGCTGTTCTCGGAAGACGAAGACTCGTAAACCCAGATAGTGCAACACTAAGACCATTGATGATATTTTCCTGGAGGAGGTACTCAAACTCATCTTCTATTGTTAAGGAGTCCCGGTTGTCTAGAGCTCGAAAATATAGGGTATTTTCAGGATTTTTATACAATCAAAAAAAATTAAAACCGATATTTAAATTTTTTTAGGCTTTTTAGTTAACTTATTTTACATACAAAAAGAAACAACATTTTTTTTTAATTTTAATACTTACAAAAATGGCTCTGTAGTTGACCTTCCCGAAAAATTGAACCTGGACGGTGTTGTCCATTTTTGCTCTTCTATTTATCTGAAACGCAAAAACAAAAAAAATATTAATCAGTATGACTGTAGCTATGCCCCACTACTAGAATTAAAAAAAAAAATTGACATTTGAATTTGACTCAATAAAAACCGGTTATTTTTCAGTTTTTTAATAAAAAACGGAATAATTGAAATAATAATATGATTCTAGTACGGGCGATAGCCATTGACGTTCTGAACAACATATTAAAATTTCAGACGATTCGGTTGAATAGTTTTTTTTTTTGACAACACCAGGCCGAAAAAAGTCGTTTCGAGATAAATGAGTTTAAAGTTTGAGGAACAGGAGCACGCGGACTGCTCTCTACCTAGTTAATGGGCTGTAGATGCTATACTATTGGGAATCTCCACATAAAAATTTCACAGTATATTCCTAAGATGCCCTACTTTCGAAATATCGAAAAAACAAAAAGTGAATTTTTTGAAATTTCTCGATCACCGGGTCCCCTTAAGGGTCACGTTCAAGCATAATATAAATGGTTTTCCAATAACAGGTGTTACAGGAGAATGGATTGCGCTATCGAGATGATATTGATCAGGACAACGTTTATTTTCTACAAGACGGTGCTACGCAGTGTTGCCAGAACCAATCGCAGCAGCGTATTAAAGCGATGATCAAAAAAGTAATAGATTGCTGTACTCCGTAATAGGGTGTACTCTAGCGGAGAAAGTTGAAATTTTTACATGCGCAATAAGTGGCGGCTCATAGAGTTCTATCAGGCGCTTAGGTTTAAATACGTATTCATCATTCACAGTTAAACTTAATCAAAATATGTAATGAAAACAAAACAAATTATTTAAAGCAAATTTTTAGAGTATTACCTACATATTTTTTAATAATAATAGCGTAATAATAGCGTAATAAACTGAGAACAAATGTAATAGATCTATTACAATTGTAATAGACTGGCAACACTGGTGCTACGTGCCACACAAGCAATGAAACCATTGATCTTTTACGAGAAAAGTTTCCGAACCGTGTTATCTCTCGAAGAGGTGATCACAATTGGCCACCGAGATCGTGTGATTTAACACCTTGTGACTTTTTTCTTTGGGGCCACGTGAAAGAGAAGGTCTACGCCAACAGCCCAGGGTCGATTCAAGACCTCAAAGATGGAACTCGTGAGGCTATCGAGGACATAGGGCAGCCACTTTGCAATTCGGTTATGGAAAATTTCATGAAAAGGATATTGTCCTGTAAGCGTGGTCGTGGTGGCCATTTGTCTGATGTTATTTTTCACTATTAACGGCATACCTTCCTCTTTATAATGAAATAAACATCCGATCATTGATATTAAAAACTGGTATTTTTCTTTGAATATTAAAATAACGCCTCTTATTGAAACCCCTTTATTACATCGAAGGTCACTCCTCGGCTGGCAAAGCAAATTCTATGAAGAAAGCTCCTCATAAAAAACTACTGTCGTTTGGGGTCGGATTAAAACTGCAGGTCCCTTCGTTTGTATAAAATATCAAGATGTACAGCACAAATAGGAGGAAGAGCTCGGCTAAACATATTAGAGCCAATTATATGTAAAAATATATAAGCATATTTCCTGCCAATGGACAGTCGCATCGAGTTGCTGGCGTAGGTGTTGTTGAACATCGTTCTTCAAACAAAGGAGATAACTTTTGATTTGGTTAACAGGCGACTAAGCTTCAAGCAAGTCTCTGCACGGCAGTCCCTGAGGCAATAGTCCAATATAAGCAGGACGGTCCATTCTCTTCATTAGCCACCACCAGGAGGTACCACATTGAATAATTTAAGGGACAGAGCATCTCTAACTATCGTATGTCAAAACGTAGCTCGCAGAATCCTTCTAGTACCGCTCTATTAGCTCCACTATGTCTAAGTTGGCTGAAAGCTTGGCAGCTCTTCTATTGCCTGCTAAATTAGTCGTCGCCTGATCGCGCAAATCTCCATAAATCCTACGCAATATTCAAGTCTCGAATATTCTAAGATACACTTTATTGGTAGTTGTCACTGTCCAGGCTTCACCACCATACAATAGAATGAACACGAAGAGGCTTTCAAAGATGATTTTTGTTCGTCGAGAGAGAATTTTACTCCTTAATTGCCTAATTAGTCAAAAGTAGAACTTATCGGTATTAGAAATTCTTGGTGCTAATATTGGTTGCGTTATGAAATGTTAAAATAGATTGAATAAATAGGTGGTATGTCTTGTCAAATTAACTTCTATAAAGTCAGAGCTCCGATTGGAAACCTAAGAGTGGGCATGAAATACCAGGCACTGACATCAGTCCTTCGAATATATTATTGCCATGAAAAAGTTCCTCACAAAAAACCATCTGCTTTTCGGCTTTTTTTGTGGAATAACATTAAGACGACCCCCCAAAAATTGGAGGAAGAGCTCGGCCAAATACCCATCAAAGGATGTATGTGCCAATCGTATACATTCTATATAAAGCGTTTTTCAGCAAGAGCGCTTCAACTTTTTTTTTGAATAAAACACAAACGGTTTGACTTTTTTAACTAATTTTTTTTTATTAACGAGTTTGAACATATACATTTAAGTATGAAATTCGATTTCTTTTGCATGACCACCCCGTACACGTTTTACGAAGTCCAATCGTTGAATCCAATTTTCGACCACTCTTTTGCATAAATCGGCCGAAATTCCAGCAATTTCGCGTTCAATATTGGCTTTGAGCTCACAAATCGTCGCCGGCTTGTTACTGTAGACCAATGCTTCACATAACCCCAAAAACAATAGTCTAGAGGCGTCAAATCACACGAGCGCGGCGGCCATTCGACCGGTCCATTTCTGGAAATAATGCGCTCATCGAACTTACTCTTCAACAAATCAATTGTAGCGTGTGCTGTGTGTCTTGTGGCCCCGTCCTGTTGAAACCACATGTCGTCTAAGTCCATACCATTCCATTACAGCCAAAAATAATCGCCTATCATGTCGCGGTATCGATTTCCATTCACAGTAACGTGGCGATCGTTCTCGTCAACGAAAAAATATGGGCCAATTACGCCGCCGGCATGTAAACCGCACCAAACAGTGATTTTTTCGGGATGCAACGGTGCCTCATGAATCACGTGTGGATTGCTTTCTGCCCAGTAACGCATATTTTGCTTGTTGACAAAGCCATTGAGCCAAAAGTGAGCTTCATCACTGAAGATGATTTTTTGGAATTATTTGGATTTAAAGTAGCAGCAACAGAACGATTATTTTCATAAAAAATTTGCACGAGTTGCAATCGTTGCTCAAGTGTGTAGCGTTCCATGATGAATTGTATACTAATGAAGTTTACAAATGACAAGCGAAAAATGACAAGCGAAAAATAAAAAATATTGCGTCGTTCGCCCTCCCTATCGGAAAAAAGTTGAAGCGCACCTATTGAAAAACGCTATAGAATGTCGGAGCTTCTCTGTATTATCAAAGAGAAAATTCAAACAACTCAACTTTCCGATCTATTTTCCTTTTTTTTTTCAATCGCAGTAGTTTAAAAAGAGATCAGTTGAGATGTTTCTAGCCTTTCGAAGAGATATGCGAGATGTTAAGTGGCAAGTTTGGTTTGATAAAACAGCACAGAATATGAAGAACTCAAACGAGATGTGAATAAATTTCTGCTTATGACAACTTGTAGGGCATGGACAGAGGTTGGCTGTTGATAAAATTATCTGCTTATGACCAACTTTTGGTAGGGCATGGACAGGAGGGTTTTGGCTGGTTGATTAGTTGAAGTGGTGATTCACCAAGAATCCCATTAGTACTTCCGCACCCTTTTGTTGCCACATTCTCGCTACCAACAGGTTATACGACTATTTATTCACGACTATATCCAGTCTATGCGATTGAGAAACCTTATAAGGTTGCTTACGTCTATTGATTGCCCCTGGGACTTATTTATGGTCATAGCAAAAGCAAGCCGCACTGGAAACTGTAGCATGGCACATCAGTCGGAATCATTGGGATAAGTGGTATCAAAACGAATACACGAACGCGCACATTTTTAGGCTTTTCCCGGAAATTATTCGAATTTTTGTCGCCGTACAAACCATCCTTGGATTTTAAGGAACATTTAAAAAAAAAATTGTTAAGAGCGTTGTTGAGTTATGCCGTTACCAACACATGCTATTCATTATTATATAATATGTATTATAGAATTGTAGAGCTAGCAACCCAGTGTCTTGCTTAGGGAGCCGATTTGTCAAGAGGTTATTATTGAATCATGAAACCTGAGATTGTATTTCTGTCATGAAAAGCTTCTCATAAAAATCATCTGTTGCTCTGAGGCGGCATCGAATTACAGACCTTACTATTTGTAGATAAAGTGCAAGTTGCTTAGTCGGGAAAAAAATCTTTATTGGCATGATTTTGAAGGTCTTTACGTTAAGAGGGAGCTCAATAAGAGGGACCTCGCTTCGTATTATTCCTCCTAAGCAGACACAGTGGAATTTAGTTATTATTTTATACACCTACAAGAATTTATGGTTTTAAGGCACTTTCTTGAGCGATACATTTTTTTCAGACAATCATTTTTTATAATTTCCATCTGTTCTAAATAACACTGACATTTACCTACCGTTGGGGCTTGTGAACCATATCAATCGATTAAATATGTAGCAATTTGTGCAACAGTAATTACCTACAACAATTGTGGCCATTAACAGCATATTCACACCAGCACCACCCAAAGCACCAGCACCAATGCCATCCCCCTCCATCAGCACCATCAACATACTCAACCATCACCCATAACCACTTGCGGCTGCCAGTGAGTTGCGATAATATTCTCACAATTATCAATAAAGATTTCTGTGTAAAAAAAAAAAAAAAAAATTCCATGAAATTGCACAGAAGTCATTTAGGCGGCCAATATGGCAGTGAGTAGGGTGAGCTCAGTAGGAGGAGGATTAGGAGTAGGAGAAGCTGATGTTGGTGGGTTGCAGGAATAATAATAATATGGAACAGTGCAACACAGAATGCCCGCAGATTACAAGCAATGGGGGATTGGTGGCAAGGAAAGCAATAAAAGCGAGGCGTTGGTGGCTACCGCTGCAATGCAGCAGCGATCAAGGTTACAGAGCTGCTGTGGTAATTTGTGGGCGATAGGGCTGGCTTAATTCACCAACCAACAACAGCAGCATTTATATTACAACAACAACAAACAAATAAGTAACAACAACAAATAAGCAGTAAAGAGTAAGCGAAATGCATCAGTTGTAGTGTTAAGCCATGGGGGCAGGGGTGCATAGCTGTAGTAATGTTGCAACATCAACAGCACTGATTTGCACTTCGTGTCCTTTAGACTCGCGTAATTTTGCGAATTTTGAACAAATTGTTTCGTTGTTTCGTTGTTGCTTTGTTTATGTTTTCTTGCTTTTTTCATTTTTGGAATGCAGCTGCAAGGTGTGAGTTGCATCAGCAACAATAATCGCAGCAGCAGGCACAATTTGCGATGCAAGTGTGTGAACGAGTGAGTAAGTGAGTGAGTGAGTGATTGCTGCATGCAACAGGTTAACAACATTAACAACAACACCAGCAACCATCACCTCACAACCTGTTGTCTAGCCAACTAACCGTTGGCTAACTGAGTTAGCGTCAATTGTTGAGTGAATGATTGCCTTTGTTGTTGCCAGCGCACCAGCAACTGCCTGGGAATCAATGGCAGCAAATTACTGACTGCTGGCTGCTGTTGCTGTTGCTGCCGCTGCTGATTTTGATTTTGAAATTTGAACTTGAGGCTAAAGGTAAAAATTGTTTGTCGAATAATAGCCCGCAAACGAGCTGCAATAAAATAGAAACACCAACCAGTTACAACAACAATTACAAAATAGCTATGCAACAATAACAAACGAGCAATAAATGCCAAGTAAAAAGTTATTTTAAGCATTTGCTTGTAATTCCACAACAAGTAACTTAGGTTGAGATTTGTGTTGATACCAAGCAAATGTTTAAAGGGTGATTGTAAAATAAGTGTGCTTAAACAGCGCATTTTAGTTGCTTTGAAAATTGGTTCAAGCGAGTGCATCAGTGTATTAACTTTCAAGAAGAATATTTTGAAAAAAACAGTGAAGTCATTTTCATTATTATTTTACTGAATTTTCATTATATGGCGCAAAATATGAAAGGCTAAAAAGACTACGTGGATCTTCATAATGTTGAGAAGATATTTCAGCCATTATCCAAGCAAAGCTCACACGATCGAAATGGAAGCGACACGCTCTAGATTCCGCCTAAGCGCCTCGAAGGTAGTCATCGAAAAGTTTCATATTGCGATGCGTCATAAATATTCAAAAAGTTCCGGGAATAACAACCAGGTGGTGCTGTAAGTCAACTGATTTTAATTCTGTGTTTGGTTTTTGTTAGACTGCCACGTCTCCGATTAATATTTCTACTAAAATTTTATTCCCACTGCTTGAGGTTTGTAAAAGTCCGCCGTCTTGAGCAAATCTATATCTGAATTTCAGAATATACATATTCCAGGAACGTTTTCATCCAGGTGGTATATTTTTAGGTCCTAATTCGCATTTTTATTTGAGTTTTAGCCAAAATACTTACAAATATTAGAAAAAATATTATGCAGTTGTGGAATTAACATTTTTTATGGAAACGTATGAAAATATTTTACTTTTTTCGAATTTGCATCTACTTATACAAGTTTAATTCGCGATTAATGGCAACCCCTAGCTGATTATCGAATTTAAATGAGGGTAATTCGAAAACGATTTAGAACCCTTCCATCTGACTCGGGAGAGTAGACCACCACGAACACGAGTCGAAATGCAGAACAGGCCGTATATATATCTTTTTAATGTTGAAAAAACAAATTTTCTTTAATTTTTCTAAAACTTTATTTTTTTAAATTTGTTTTTTTCTAAAATTTGTTTTTTCTAAAATTTATATCAAGTTTTTTTTGTAGAATTTACAGAACAGCATTGTTCGCCGTTATACAAAAAAATTTGTTTAAAGAAAAATTAAAACAAATTGAAAAAAATTGTTTTACAAAAATAAAAGAAACATTTTTTTTCAAAATTTTTAAAAAATATTTTTTCATTATTTCCACCACGAAGACGAGTCGAAATGCAGAACAGGGCCTTGCATACATTCTGTCAAAAAAGTAGCAGGAATTGTTCAATAAAACGCAAAATAATTGTTTAGTCATCAAAATTTATTTGGTCGCTTTCCAAACAGGCTCCATTCGAAGCAATACACGTTTGAAGAGATCTTCTTCAGCTCCTTCAGCGAATTCTCCTTAATGGCCGCTATCGACTCAAAGCGGCATCCGCGGAGTGGCAATTTACGTTTTGGGAAAAGGAAAAAAGTCACAGGGGTCTAAGTCTGTGAATACGGTGATTGTTCGATGATGTTTGTCGAGTTTTTGGTCAAAAAAGTGTTCACAATATGAGCCTTGTGAGACGGTGCGTTATTATGGTGCAAGATCCATGAGTTTTCTTTCGACAAGTCGGACCATTTCCTACGCACATTCTCTCTCAAACGTCGCATAACTTCCAAATAATATTCTTCATTTACCGTAGAACCATTTGGAACGTATTTTGAGTGCACAACACCATGATAATCAAAGAAAATGAGTAGCGTGACTTTCACTTTTGATCGACTTTGACGTGGTTTTTTGTTTTCGGCTCATGTGGATAGCGCCATTCAGCCGCCTGTTCATTGGTTTGCATAACCACGTCTCATCCCCTGTTATGATGCGCTGGATAAACGTTGGGTCCGAATTCACTTGAGGTCTTCAGCCACCTTCTTCCCATGAATTTTTTGAAAGAAATTCAACTCTCTTGGAACGAGTTGAGCAGCCAAGCGTCTGATACTCAATTGATGGTGTTAAATGTTGCGAATTGATTCGTGAGACACGCTAAGGTCACGAGCTACCTCCCTCAAACTTTAACGATTGTTTTCCAGTACCATTTTCTTGACTTTGTCGACGTTTTCATCCATTGCAGATCGGGGCAAATCTTCCACGATTTCTCGGCCCTCTGCAGAAGTCTTATACCACTCGTAGACCCGTCTTTTTGAAAAAGCACACTCGCCAGAGGCTTTCTGCAATATTTTCAACGATTCGCCACACGAAATCCCATTCAAAACACAAAATTTAAGACAAATTCTTTGTTCTCCATAGCGAAAATCGCAGACCACACCTCCGGTTCACTGATATCATTGAATGCCAAAAACAAGCTAATTGAGAGGTCACGCTCAAACTCTGCGACGCTATAGAGGACAGTTGTACCAACATTCAGCAAAAAAATTTAGACGTACTATATGTTTAATGCGCGCTTTTTAAATGAACAATTGCCGGTATTTTTTGACAGATTGTATATTTTTTTTTAATTTAAAAAATGTTTTCTTTAATTTTTGTAAAACAATTTTTGTTTTTAAAATATCTATATAATTTTTTTTAAATTTTTTTTTTTTTTGGAAATTTTTTGCCGAATTTGCTGGAGAGGACTGTACATATGTATATATTTTTTTTTATTAAAAAGTTTATAAAAAGTTTTGTAAAAAAATTATTTTTAATATTTTTTTCCCAATTTCCGCCACAAACATGAGTAGAAATGCAAAACAGGACCGTATAACATATATAATTTTGTTTTACAAAAATGAAAGAAAAAATGTTTTTATTTTTTTCAAAATATATATGTATACATATTTTTTAATTATTATTTTTTTTGTTATGTTTTTGCAGAATTTGCAGCACAGGACTGTACGTATATATAGTTTTTTTATTAAAAAGAAAGTATTCTCAAATTTTTGTAAAAAAAAATTGTTTTAAATATTTTTCTTTTTTCAAATTCCGCCACGAACACGAGTCGAAATACAGAACATAACCGTATATATGTATATATATTTTTTAATTAAAACAAAAAATTTATAATTTTTGTCAAACAATTTTTTTTTTCAAAATATATACATTTTTTCAACATTTTTTTTGCAATTTTGTTTCCCCTTTTTTTCTGTAATTTTTGTAAAATACCTCCATATGATTTTTTCTTATTTTTTTATTAATATCTCAGAATATCGCACCCTAAATACAAAAGGGTCACAACTCAAAATTTTCCACACTCGAGCTTGACTTGTTTACAGTAGCACAGAAAACAAACTATGTGACATATCACGCTGAAATTTGCCATGTAAGCTTATAACAGTCCTACCAAAAAACAAAAAATTTATTTTTGCCATATGTCATCCGCGGACCGTTTTATTGATAACGTCTCGTTCATATTTGAGCAGAAGTACATTTTGAGTTGTGACCCTTTTGTATTTAGGGTGCGATATGCTTAGTAATTCCAGTATGTTTCATTATGCAATATTTATAACTTTTCGAATTATATTCAAATGCATACAAGAAATCAGTGCAAAATACCGCTCTAGGCATTCTAATAACTATTTCGTTTTCCGTCAAGTATATTAAATACTTTCTAAACTGCAAAACGCTCTGCCAGTCATTCTGGCAACTCTGCTGGTATCACAAAATAAAAGCATTCATAAATAAAATAAGAAATGCGCTTCCCAAATAAGCTTAACAAGCGCACTTACTCACCAATTCATGTGCCTTTGCAAATCGTGCAAATATGTATGACCAGAGTCAGGTGCATTTCCATCAAGATAATAGGAGTGTGCCGCCCGCCCCGCCGCAACAGCAGTTGTATGTAGAAGTTGAAGTAGTGAGCAGCGGAGGCGGCAAAACCAAAGTCAGTTGGTGCTGATTGTGGTGTTGGCAGTACAGTCGGGCATATAAATATGCTTGCAAGTACCTACTGTACTTATATATAAAATAATTTTTTTTTGCTGGCGTTGAAGGGGGTGCTTCGGTTGTTGTTGCGGCAATCTCGCGCGCTCCTATCACCTCTACAAAATCTTGCCCAGACAAGACAATTGCCCGGAATAAGTGCGCAAATTACTCCGGCTAACAACTGACGGCCAACAGACTGTCCGCTATATAGCTGTTAATGCGCATAGATTCCGGCGTGAACTTAGATATATTTTGTATAGTTATGCATGAATGTATGCATGTAAATATGTACTCATGCATGTTTGCTAGTGTTTCCAAACGCTCGTCCACTTGTTGTGCGCAACTGCCTGGCTGAAGTCTATTTCGGACGCGGTATATTATTTGCACTTTATTATCACGTTAGCGAAATTAAAGAAACGTGCAACAATAATCAACTGCATGAAGCCAAAGCCAAAGCCAATAGCTGTGAATACAGGTTGGAATGTGAGGGAGTACATTTATATGTTTTTTTATATATTTAAATTTTTTGTGCGCCGATTGTGCCAAAAATTCAAACCGCCACTGGGTATCTCAGGAACGATGTTGTAATGCAGTGCTTGGGCCTGTGAATATGGGTGTGTGTGTGTGAGCTTAAAAATAAATATATATTTATGCATATGCATTTGGATTTATATGCCGCGGGTTACACCCAACTCAACGGGCGGACATAACTGGTTCAACCTTGGTGATGGCTGCTCACTCAGCTCACTCGGAATACTGCATTGCTACGCTTACGAGCTCATTGCTACTTACTAGCGTTTATGCGACTGTATATGAACTCGCGTTGTTGTTGTTGGCTGTTGCTCTTGTTGCGCAATCTCATTACCGCAATATTTTCTACCTTTAACCTTTCCGTATAGGTTTTGAAAGCATTTTCTGTGTGTGGAGTTTTGATTTCTCGGCTTTGGACTAATATTTTTGTACCTTTATTATTAAGTATTTACAAAAGTTCTAGCTTTAAGAGCTTTTGATAACTTCGAATATAATTTTTTTGTAAAATACAGTGGCCTCATAACGATGATGAGTTGATTCTTTTTGTTCGTCTCTCTTCCGAGCCTAGGACGTGTCAGAATCGAGGACGTGTCTATTCAACTAATCTAACCTGATATTCTGGATAAATAAAGCATGTAAACTTATAAAATAATCCACTCTCATGGCTGAATTCAATTAACAAAATCTTATATACCTTTTACCCAAAACACCTAAAGATTTGATGAAGATGATCCGCAGCTCCCTTGTATATCGTGTACTCATTTACTTATACATATGACACACAAAAGGGACACCGGAAAAAAGTGTTAATCTTTGGTGCCGCACAAGAGACCTGCAACGTCAGTTGTGACGACCTCCTCACCATCGACATGTCCGACGATAGTTATCTTGTAGTGTTAACCTTTAGTGCTGCACAAGAATCTTGTCCTCTGGAACGTCAGTTATGGCGACATCCTCAACATCGACATGCCCGACCATTGTTATCTTGTAGGATACGCGGATGATATGGTAGCAATTATGGCTGCAGGGGATGTAGATGCGGCAAGGCGGAAACTTACACAAACGATGATAAGGATCAAGACATGGCTCGACTTGCACGACCTTAGCTTAGCTCCCGAGAAATCAACGCTCATCCTACTTACAGGGCCGCACATATCTCTAGAAGTAACAATGCCGGTTCATATAAAGAACATAACGACTTCAAAAGTGCTCAACTATCTGGGCATCAGACTCGACAATAAGCTGCCTTATTGGGCACAAATCGAATAGGCTGCTGAAAAATCTGTCAACACAATCTCAGTGCTGTCAGGATAACAGCGGAGGCCCCATTGCAAGCAGGCGGAAGCTGCTCACGAACACGACGGTATCTATTTTAAAGCTGAGTGTCACCGAAAGATTCTTGCTAAAGCCCAAAGAACTGCTGCCTTCAGCGGTATCAGAAGTAGCAGTACTCATCATCAGCGGCGCAATACCTATAGATCTTTTAACATGAGAACGAAGCGAACTATGAATCCTAAAATGGGGACAACAAACGCCATAGTCGAGTCCACACATGCTCGCAATAGCGCAAAACAACATATTAGAGCACACACACTATAAATACGGAAAGAGCGTATGGGAGTCAGAGACGAAAGGCAAATGGACGGCGAGATTTATATCAAACATAGATAAATGGTATGACAAACAGTTCGGAGAGGTGAACTTCTTTATAACTCAGATGTTATCTAGATATGGGAATTTTCTCAAATAACTAAACAAAATAGGGAAAACGGAAACCACTGAATGCCTTTAAGGAGATGTTCCTATCGACGATGCAGACCACACATTTTTCAAATATGAGAGATAGAATTTAGATCGCAAAGCTGTCGAAGGCACTCTAGGTCCTTTAAGAGCAGACAACATCATCGAAAAAATGGTAGAAAACGCAGAAAATTGGCAACTTATTGGCATGTACATAGAGCGAATCCTGAGCCCTAGAAAACTTCACATGGACAGAGATGCTAGACCGATATGCTAACTTTATCGTACCTACATAATTAGAAGATGAGCCTATAGCATGATGCTGGCTCCAAAATTGGCAACCTTGAACGCAGGGAGAGTAGTAGCGGCAGTCAGTCAGAATTTTGATCTTCTCTGTCGTCGATGACATGCTACCGTAGTTCCGGGGTGGGAGAAACCTCCAGGAGAGGATGAGTAGAGATTGTTTTAGTGGCATACCACTCGACGCAGCAGACGCTGTAAGTGAGAAGGCATTTTAAACCTCGCCGCCACAAAACAAAAAAAAAAACCCAATGGTATTCGAACCTAATGAGCCCATGATTCCATGAATACCAATGAATTGGTATGCGTGAGCGAGTCTTTGCGTTCTTTGCATTTTAATGATCCAATTCCATCCGATAGAGGTCGGTGGTTGTTCATTAACCAAGAGCATCAATACAATTTTCTATCATCACCTTGAGCAATAAAAGATGTGTTCGCTTTATATAAGTATTCCACATTATTTAAAAAACTGGCTGGAAACGCGATTGGACAAAGTACCAACTTGATCAAAAAGTTTCCGGATTATATTCAGAAAATACAAAATACAGGTTTCTTCCTCAGAAGTTATTCCTCATCGAAGTATTCCTCATCAACTGCAAATTGCCAATGCACGTATACCAGCGTTTGATCCAACTCTCGTAACAATTCTGGAACTCTATTTTCGGTATAGTCACCAGAGCTGTCTTCTATTACTTCCTTTCGGCAGCTATAGTGGTTTTTGGACTCGATCAATTGAAAGGAGCCATATCAGGTGAATTTGATGGCTGTTGGATGGTATTCGCTGCGTTCTTGATTTGAAAGAAGACACGTGCGGAGGTACATTTACTCAAGCTGCGTAACTTGTACAAGTATCAAGCAATGGCGATAAACTTTTGATAGGAATATTAATCACAAATATGTAAAACTAACAAAAAAAAAAAAAAACAGAAACGGAACTCAAATCAGTTGACTTCGCCTGACGTTTGTTCCGGGAACTGCCGTAATCCGATAGCGATATCCTAACTGATGAAGAATTTTTTAAATTTCTTTGTTTTAGATCACTACAAGGGTTGGAATCATGTCAACCAAGGAGGACCGTTTTTTATGTAGCCCCCCCTTCGCCGGCCTGTAATTCCACGATTTTTTTTTTTTTTCATTATTATTTTTTTATACTTTTCCAATATTAATAAAACCATAAAAAAATGGATTCTTTTTTTATCTTACTTTTAAAAATACCTAAAATCCTATCTACCTTAATCAAGGTGGCATTTCGTAAATTGGTAAAAGTGTATTGATTTTCATGGAGAACATTTTGGAAAATAATGAATCTCTTTTGAACCAACAATACTCCATTGTCCACTGACAGGCCTGAAAGATAAATAGCAACACTCAAACATTTAATTTTTCCCTCACTCCTGCCAGAAGTATGGTATTTCAGCCGTAAGGCGGAACAATTAAGAAACCGCAAACCTTTCATTGAAGGCAACCAAACTACCCGCTTGGCTCACGCGTGACATAACACTGTGCCACATATTATCAGCATTGAATTCTGCTGTGTGGTGATGCTTAAATTGCGATTAACACAAAATTATCCGATTGCGCTCCACCTTGATTTAAACTGCAAGCAATTCGCGGCTTTGGTTTTTGGGATCAAATGGCAGGTAATTTTTAAGTTTTTACGAGTAAATGTAACATTAATTTTGCAAGAAAAAAATATTTATTTATTTGCAACATAATCATAAATTTATTAGCCACATTTGCACATATGAGTACATACACGCATACATACATACATACATACATACATACATACATATATGCACACCTATGAAATCGTTTCATGCATAAATTGGCCAAATTCATTGCTGATAATTTCCATAAGTGTTGCACTTGAATACATATGTATGTATGCATTTATATGCGTGTGTATGTATGAATGTATGTATGTATGAGTATGTACTGGGTGAGCTGCTCTAAATTCGCTTTATTTTAATGTTATTTGTGAGCGCCTGATTATGCGCCAGGGACAAGAATCGCACATGCGCACCAACACACACACACAAATGTGCACATTTTCTCTATCGCATAAATGCATTGAGGCAAGTTGCTGGTTGCCAGAAAATGTTATGATTGTAATTGACCGATTAAATAGCCAAACTAAATGCTTGTAAGTATTATTGGTTTGCATTGTTTGTTGCAAGTTGTGATTGCCTGTGCGCTTTGTGGTTTTTGGCGCCTTTTTTTGTGATTTTTTTGAGATTTTTTGTTTTTGTCTTCATATATTTTTTTTCTTTTTTTTTCAGGTGTATTCGCAGACAAATGTTTCTGAGTTAATTTTTGGCGTTCATGCTTTTTGTTCGCTGTTTTTCCTATTATTTTAGTTTTTATTTTTTCTGGGTTAATTTGCTCATTGCCTAATTGTGAAATTATGCGCTCGAAAACATTTCGGTTTCATTTGGTAGCCAATGTTGCAAGCAATTACTAATGCATATATTTATAGGTGTATGGTTGCAGGTTGTTTTTTCCCTCGTTTCTTTTGTGTGATTGTGGGTTGTCCGGTGGGTGTACCTGCTGGCCAAATTTACAACTTGTCTTGCTTACTGGTTAATTGTGGGTCAGTGAATGTGCGAACATTTGTTGTTGATTTTCGAGCCGCATAAGTACATGTATTTGTATCTAGATAAAGACTTTGGGATTTTAATAACAACAAAAATAAAAAATTAAAAAATTTAAATAATAGAAAAAAAAATTCTGAAACCACAGCTAACTTGAAGCTTAAAAAAATAATATTAAAAGGATAATATTAGTGGGTGCGCTATTAACTATTCTTTTTTTAAATCTAAACAGAAATAATGCTGTGTAAAGTATCAGCACGTTTTTACCCCTATAGACAAAAGTGTTCGCACTACTTTTTGAGAACTTTAGCCTAGCTCTAAGTACCACAGCCCACTGTGTTGTGCCTTGGGTTACTGAAAGCAATTTTAACACAAATAACCAGAAAAGCTAAGAATGAATGATCAAACCATTTGTGCGCATGGTTGCATGCTTGATACGGCGTATGGAGTGCTGCTTGAAACCCTAAACTCATTTTGGAACGTTTCTGCTCGCTTGCCTCATCACTGGACCATTTTCTAGGCTAACGTCTCAAGCAACATACAAGTCGTGGTGTAGATCGCCATTGAATTTCTCTTTACACAAGAATTTGCAGAGATTTTTTCACATTTGTTGACACCAAGTCAGGTTTGGCACACGCTGTCGTCAATCCGTAAACAGAGCAAAACTCCTTCCACTTCATTAGTTTCACGGCTTATAAAAACATCCAGTGATACTGCGTGGCTGCTGAGCTTGCAAGGCAAACAGATGCTTCGTACATTCTTGCACTTTGGTAGAACCTTTCAAAAGAAGTGAGTAACCTTCAATTGCAACCAGCCTTTCCTAGTGTTCTGAAGGTTAGAGGTTCACAGAAACATTACCAAGTTTAACAGACATTTTCAAAACTAGTTCAAGGAAATCGTCTACCCCATTTCAAATCATTTCCCTCCGGAAACATTTAGAGCTAGTATTATCTACTAATTTGATATTTAAGCTGAGGCGAGAACCAATATCTCTAGTTTCATGTAGGTAACCTAAACGAAGAGTATGGTGAAGAAATATTCGTAAAAAATATGTTTTCCCTTTTCTAGTATTGAATAGTATTAATCGCTTAAGCGATTTTGACCGAGTTCAAAGTGCACCAGCTACACACATTGAGGACAGTCAACACCTTCTCCGCTGGTCTTTCCAATGCAGAAAAGGCCTTTTCTTTCTTACAGCCTGCATTAAAAGTGCCGAACTTCACCCGGCCCTTTGCTTTCATACTCACTGGAATGTGGCGATTCCCAAACCCAGCGTACAACGTCGCTTTGTGAAATTGAAATTTCTAATGCACATTTAGCGAGCAATTTAATAGCGAGCTGCTGGCATGAAAAGGGGCGCACACTTACAGCCGCCTTTCCTGGTAGTTAGACGCTGCCTTCTTTAGTAAGCCTTCAAGATTAACAAATCGAAGTGGCCTGATTAAAGCTACCTCTTTTTCTGCCTTGATCTCCGGCCACACATGGGTTGGTTACCGCATCTCGTACATAGGTTGATTGTGTCGCTAAGGGTTAGAGCTCGAATCAAAAAGAAGAAGTGGTGCATATTTTTTTTAGCAGAGACTAGATGAGCGATCCGAATAATTTGAAGATTGTTCTTGATTTTTCTTAAATCTTTTTTTTTGTAGATGTGAGTATAAGAAGAAAAAAGTAAACTCAAAAAAGTAAATAAAATTTGCTATTTAAAATCAGTGCAAAGTACTGATTTACCGAAGCGCCAATTGACCGTTGACCAATCGACCGAAGCGTCATTACAAACAATAATAGGTTCGTTGTACGCATTTGGATGTAACTTGAAAAGTTATCCGAATCTCAATATGAAAATTTTAGGGTTTGCTAAGCATAGTCTCAGCTATTAATGAGAAAAAAAAAAAAAATAAAATGTGGGGACTGCTTTTTCAAAATGGTGAAAAAAATTCTTCCCAAAAATAGTAACGATATTTTTTAAGTATACATCCTACAAAATTTAAAAAAAAAAAAAAAATCTCAAAATTATTTAAAGTTTTTCAAATTTTTTTCGAAAAAAACCAGAAATTTTGATGACTGACAAATATATGTAAATTTCTGTCAGCTGTCTTCCAGTTATATACGTATTTCCTGTAAATACTGTCGAATTTGATAAAATAATATTACTTGATAGTTGTGAACTAGGTGTAATAGAATGAAATGTATTCAAATATTTATAACGTTTCAATAAAAAAAAAAATTTTCAGTAGAAACTTTCTACTATACCTAAGCCTACAAGTAAACCAATTTTCAGAAGAATTGTCGGTAATCTACAAAATACTTGGATCACTTGACATGAAATCGCTGAGTTATAAAATATTAATCTAATCTGTAATACAAAAGCAGGCACTTATTTTGTTGTTTAATTAAATGAAATTCTCTTTTTATAATAAAATTTGGTGGTCAAGACAGCTACGTCGACGAATTATGTTGGGAATTGGGCTATGAGCTTCGTTTTAGACTCCTTGATTCCTCTCCACATCTTTGTACAGTGCAGCAACGAACGAATATCGCATGGGATATTATCAAAATAGGAGATAGGAAATATGTATTTTTTGGAAAATCGCTCGCTCATAAAGGTGTTGGATTTCTTATTTAATGGCTAGAAAAGTCTGCTACAGCAGAAAATTCCTAGGCAGAGTAAGATTATTTAAGGAATACCTTATCGGTTACAATCGACTGAGTTCGCACCTGCACTGGATGGAACTGCCCACTGAGACAGGGTGCTGACTGTGTCTGGCGCACGATGAGGTACCAGAAAAACTTTTTTATGAATTTTAGGGCATGGCTAAATCTAGATTACAGTTTATCTGAAAGAAACGAAAGAAGTACGGCTTCCAAGGACTTTTAAACTTCATTAGGGAATCGTAAAATCATTGGGTGTTGATATTAAGATGTACTATGACGCACTTCATTGATATTCTTTTTGATTCATTTAAATACATTTATTTTGTAGAATTAGGTACAGTTCGATATTTTGCTTATAGTTTTCCTACACCGTCAAACAGAAGTCATAAGCCGCTTACAAGCTTTCAACTCACACATATCTCTCATATACAAATGTACGTGTGTTTGTAGATGGCTATAGGTATACATATTTCGATATTTCAAAAACAGCAAACCTTGACCCACAATTTTTTGCCATTCCATTTACCAAATGGCGTATTCCTTCATAATAGCGACAAAAGCAATGCACTTGACTTCGAAATTCCAATCTTCTCAAAAATTGTACACCTTACGCATGTGTGTATGTATGTGTGTGTGTGTCCCAAATGGCCATCAATCATTATATTTGTCCCTGAAATCAAAAACAAAAAGCATCTGCGTGCTTAGGCAAACAGCAAAAGTAGCAAAGAGCAAAGTGTGAAATTTCGCGCAAGTAAAATATTTTCAAAGAAAAAAAAAAACAAATACTTCAAAGCAACAATAAAGCTGAAATTGTGTGTAAGTATGCATGTGCGTACATGCACAGTTAGATTGGAGCGTAGAGTAGAAAATAAGAGTAAAAAACAACAAGTATTTGCCCATGACACAGAAAATGGGGAGAGAATAAGGTCAGGGCGAAAATATTTTTGGCAGCGAGCCAAAAAGGCTGCGGCGCTAAGAGGTCGCGCTAGTAACTCTAAAGTAATTTGATGGAATTAAATGGAATGAAGCACGCAAATAGAGGATACACAAAATAAAAAGACCGAAAGGCAGGAATTGAGCAACAAGTGCACAAAACCGTTAGCTATGTACAAAGAGTTTACAGAGCGAAGGTGGGCTGGCAGTGAGTAGATACAGAGTAGATATAGAGCAGAGTGAAGTGCTGCTAAAATGTTGTGTATACGCCATGCACGCCCAGCGAGGCTTCAATATATATGTGTGCGCGTATGTGTGCGTATGCATGTGTATAACTAAAAATAGCACTCCAAGAGAGATGCACAATGATAGAGAAAATGTGTGCGCGCAGAAGGGTGCTAATCAGCTGGTGGTTACCGCCTGAGTTGTATACAAATTTTAGGGTGGCAACTAACTGCAAGCAACTGCTAATTTTCACCCCCAAAATATATAGTTGTATTCATGTTTGTATTTGTTATACACATGTTGAGCTCAGCTGTGCCGAATGCGGCTGGCGTAAAATGTGTACCAACCAACGCTCCAGCTGCATGTTGCTCGCCGATGGTCGGTCCATGCAACAAAACTTCAGCGGATGCTTTGTTCTGCCTACGATGATGATTGTGCGCCTGGTAGCCGAAGGCGCCAAAATTCAACATTTTTGTCTGCGAAATGCTGTTCGTGAATAGCGACATTGCGTCGGTGAAGAGCGAAACAAAAAGGAGGAGAGAGAGTGAGAATAGATGTATGGAGCGAATTAGGGTAGTTTATGCACATACGTGTGCTTGTGTATGCGTGTAGGTGGTGTGAAAAAAAGCCAAATGAAAATCTCTTTTCCAACTGGATGCTGAGTGCGCTTTAGTGGCTGTGAACTCATCTGCTCGTAGATAATAAAATGAGATTAGAGCCTTCACGTGTGTGTGTGTGTGTGTGAGTGTTCGTGGATTTTCCTTGTTCATTTTGACACACTACTTTTGAGATAATACCAAGTTAATTTAAATATACATCAGCATGCGATTACTCTATTAGTTTGTGTGCGTGTCGTGCTTGCTGTTGCTCCTTTGTAAGCTGCGGATAATCTCTTGTTTACCTGATTTAGCTCAATTTGCGGCTTATGCTGTGGCATTAAATGCGTTTGCTCCAGTTTTTTCATGTCACTCAAGTGGCTCAACGTAGATTTCTCTTCTCAATTGTAGCAGGCTCGCAGCGGTCAGAAGGCAGCATAGTCAAGTGGTGGTGGTGAGTGAGGGCCGACCACAGGCACGAGGGATTTTCACTGGCGCAATGACATTCAAATATGATTCTCGTAAAAAGCGGGAGAAAATGCAGCAATAGCGGCGATTCGTATTGTTTGGAAATGCGCGCCAATGCGAGAATGGTGGCGTATTTGTTTTGCGCGAGAGCGCTGCTTAGTTCATGCATTGCTACCTACATAGTTTTTGGAATACACACACATTTCTTGTTGATTACGCTTTTCCACATGATGCGGAATGTGGGTGTGGGTTTTCTTTATTTTAAAATATTGCACCCAAGGAGGAAGGCATCTCTGGTTAAATCGCTTAAATGCCACAGAAAGATCAATCAATTTGACTTTTTCGTATGAAAACATCTTGAAAAACTATTTGCGATGAGCTCCCCTTATTAGAAATGACACAGTCAAAAATGAGTATATTTGAAAAAACTAAAGGTTAAATTAATAATGAAAAAATCCGAGCTGCTTGGGTCGGTATAAGATAAAACTATTTCGCTGCAAAGAAAAGAGTTGGAAAATATTAAAATGCAGCTGGAAAGTCGCTTATCCCCAACGGATTGCCAATCGAGATATATTAACAATCGTCTACTACATTTATAAACCCTTCTGTTCCCAGTGTCACCCATAAGGGACGAAGGGAAAGAACTATTTTTAAGGGGTTAAATGGGTTTCGTGGGTTCGAAAACTCGAAAATTTTTTTGGCCTATTAATTTTTAAAACATCTCAATAGTATTGTTTTAAATTTTGAAGTC
Source organism: Anastrepha fraterculus (assembly GCA_037575425.1). Lineage (NCBI taxonomy): Eukaryota > Metazoa > Arthropoda > Insecta > Diptera > Tephritidae > Anastrepha > Anastrepha fraterculus. Next base: position 103,096 of record JAYXIM010045467.1, read on the forward strand.
GATCCGAATAATAGTTGCGGAGATACAGCCTTTGGAAGGTGTGCGCTCCAAGCCACTTTTATTGTTACTCAAAACTTTAAACGCGTTTTTCTCGGAACCGTGTTTTCAAAGTCGGTTGTCAAATGTTCTCGAAAACTACTCAACCGATCTTGATGAAATTTTACACAGGTGTTCGAGATACGATTTACTCGTGCTTGGACGAAGGATTTTTATTGTTTTCAATTACAACTATTTAAAAAAAAAATGTCAAGCAAATTTTACTGAAATTTTCATTTTTTTGGAAAAATGTCTGCCAAAATTCTTCGAATTTCTTTCCTTCGTTCAAGCACGAGTTTATGGTCTTAATTAAAACACTTATTTTTGTTTTTTTTTCATTTTTGATGACCCTGTCAGGAGTTATGCTGACAACGCGAACGCACCGCTTTTTCGATTGGTTACCGATAATGACGTCACAATGGAGGAGTTTAAATTGGTTTTTTGAAAATTTCAAAACTTATTCTTTAAATATGTGTCTATAAGACAGAAAAAAGTTTGAATTAAATAAATAATATTTTAAATAGAAAGAAAAGTATTGAAAATAGGCATTTTTTACCCGACAAAACTCATGTAACCCCTTAATCTTAGAGTAAAAAAGGCATTAGCTGCACCTATCATGTTCCTTTGTCTAGCACCCGGGTTTTTAATAAATAATTATCCACTTATATTAGCTCTTAACTTGTGTCTAATAAGTAGTGCTCAAATTTCTTTGAAATATTATATTATTTTCAAAGTAATAATTCCATTATAAGTAAATCATTGTTTGTTGTGTTTTCTTTTATAATTTGAGAAATAAGCCATGAGATAAGCAACATTTTTACGCAATAATAAATTTTTATATTATAGCAAAATTTTCTAAAATAAAAAAATAAATTAAAAGAAAAAAAATTTCTTCAAAGTCTGATTTATTTATTTACAAGGAAAACTGAAAAAAAAATTATAAAATTCTAACGCAATAATAGCTATTTGATAACAAAATTTTCTCAAAAACATGTATATTTAAAAAAAATCTTATGTATTTAATTACAAAAATTCAACTTAAAAAATCTAAATTATAAAAAAAATTTTCCCAAATATATAAAAAGTGGTATAAAAAAATAAAAAAAATTTATTAAAAACACTCTTAAAATTTCTCACTTAAGTTTTTTTAATAATTTTGAAGCTATTTGAGAAAAACGAGTTCCAACAAAATAAATGATTTAATGATTTACAGAAAATTCAATACAAAAAATTATTTTTTTGATAAAATAAATACATAAAAAAATGAATAAATAAAAAAATATGAATAAAAATAGCAATAGCAGCTATTTTATAAAAGAAATGTGTTAAAATTTCTTATTTATTTATTTATAGGAAATTCAATTCAAAAAATAACAGCTATTTTATAAAAGAAATGTGTTAAAATTTCTTATTTATTTATTTATAGGAAATTCAATTCAAAAAATAATTTTTTTGATAAAATAAATAAATAAAAAAATATGAATAAAAATAGCAATAATAGCTGTTTTATAAAAAAAAATGTTAAAATTTCTTATTAATTATTTGCAAGAAATTCAATTCAAAAAATAATTTTTCTGATAAAATAAATAAATAAAAAAAATATGAATAAAAATAGCACATATAGCTGTTTTATAAAAAAAAATGTTAAAATTTCTTATTTAATTATTTACAAGAAATTCAATTCAAAAAATAATTTTTCTGATAAAATAAATAAATAAAAAAAAATATGAATAAAAATAGCAATAAAAGCTGTTTGATAAAAAAAAATTGTTAAAATTTCTTATTTAATTATTTACAAGAAATTCAATGCGCAAAATTCTTTTTATTATTTTTATGCAATAATAGCTATTTTAGAATAAAAATTTCTTATAAATATAGAATAAAAAATATTTTTTTTTTAATTTTTATTTAATTATGTATTTACAGATAACCTCTTAAAATTTTATTTTTCCAATTAGAGAAAGTAACAGAAAATTCATTTCAAGAAATAAATTTTTGGATGAAATAAATAAATAAAAAAAAAATGTATAAAAATAACAATAATAGCAATAATAGCTATTTTTTAACAAAATTTTCTCAAAAATACATAAAATTAAAAACAAGAATTCCTAAAATCTCTTATTTATTTATTTACCAAGAGTTTCACTCAAATATTTTTTTTAATAAAATTTTTATGCAATAATAGCTATTTATAACAAAATTTTTGAAAAATATGAAAAATTAAAAAAAATTAAACTTCGCTTCTTTTATTTTTATTCACGCTTAAAGATTTCATTCACGCTTAAAGATTTGTTGACGAAAAAACCCTTTAGTTGTCAACGTAGCCTTCTTTTAGCGCAAAACACTTTATCCAACGTTCTTCCAATTTTTGATGCCCTCCAAATACTAAAATTTCTAGAGGCCCTTAACCCTTTCGGTACGGAAAGCCGCTAACGGAAATACAAATTATTTTATATGTTTAATAGTTGCAATGGGTGAAATAAAAGTCTTTTGTCCCATCAAAATTGTAGGTATCTTCAAACATTGCCGGGACATATAAGTCCCGTTCGGACCGAAAGGGTTAAGGCGTTTGCTTCATCGATTACTGCTTAGCCGAGCTCTTCAATTCATGACATGACTTTTTTTTGTGAGAGAAATATTTTCGGTGGCTTTCAAGTGTCTATCGAGAGGCGATTGCTTTTAGAACAAATTGTTTTACTTACAGCGATGTCTGAAGAATTTTGAGGAAATGTTTTTCTAATAGCGGGGAACTAAGAGAAACTTTCGTTTCTAATTCGCAGGAAGACTAAAACTGTAGCTTTTCTCTAATTGTAGAAAAAATTGTCTTAATTACAGCGACCTCTCTCTAAATATCAGCTTTTAAAATAACCTTGACTAGCTCGAATGTTGCAAATCGCCCGCCAGTGCAATGGCTATGCGGGTTTAAGTTGAAATACTTGGAGGCGAACCTGAAGAATTTTGAGGAAATATTTTTCTAATACGAGTAGGAGAACTGAGAGAAACTTTTGTTTCTAACTAAAACTGTAGCTTCCTCTAATTGTAGGACAAATCCAAAGAAACCAGGTCCCAAAAAATCGAGATTCGATTAACTAATTTTGCTTTTGTTTATTTGGATTACTGGTTATGGTACTACAAAAATCCTTTGCTAAATTTTTTTACAACATTCTTGCTTGAGGGCAAGTTAGCCGATTTCCTGTTCTTATCTAAATTTATGTTTCTGCTTTCAAATCAAATGTTTGCTGGGTATAAGTAAAATACTCATTTGAACTCCCGCGAACTTTATGTCACTTATTCTATTTCTCCATTTCTTTTTGTTTTTTTTTTCATAACTTTTTACTCGCGTGCTCAATATGCGCTATAAATTTTTAGTTATCAATATCCGCCTTGACTTGCTCTCCCGTCTCTCCACTATCGCATGGTGTGCGTGTACGACTATATTCGTATGCGTATCAATACTCCACATACACAATGACGCGTTTATCACACTGACAGGCATTCACTGGGAATAGGGGAGCAAAATTAAATGGAAGTGAATGAGATTAGAAAAAATTTGACATGGAAAATCATTCGCTATTCCTTAGTTTCCTGCGCGGTTAATAGAAAATACTCGTGGATAAAGCAACAAAACATACATACAGAGCAACAACAACACAATAGCAGTGTAAAATAAGGAAAACAGCGAATAAAAACAAGAAACAGAAAAATGGCAGCAAGAAAAAAAATGCAGTAAGAAAATTTTTGCTGCTGAAAAGAAAAGCACAACACAACACAACCACACAACAACAAGCCCATTGAGAGTTTCTGTATTTGTCAGACTTTATATCAACAGCGGAGAACACACTTACATCATTTTAATAGAGGAAAATGGAGTTCATTCGGTATCTGGCATCAGTCATCTCAAGTTGCTTCAAATCCAGTTTTTAGAATTCGCACAAAACCGAAAAATGAGTGCACAATCCTCATCTACGTAGGTTAGGTTAAGTTGAGTGGCTGCCATCCGACACACTTAGGCCGTAATAGTCAGATTGGGATAGCACTGCAGCTTGTCTTTTACACTACTTAGTCTGATCTGAATCAATTTACGGATTTAGCGAATTTTGTTAATTTCGGTAACCCTATTTGAGAGATCTCAGCAATGCTGTCAAGAAAGGCGAATTCGAGCGTGAAAAGACGTTTTCTGTGTTCCACGATTGCCTCTTCTTCAATATCTTGACAGCTTCAACATGTGGTACCACCAGTTATTTGCATGCCTTTCAACTAGATAATGCCCTGTTAGTACCCCTATCGTATTTTGCATATCTTGTCTCCTAAGATTCAGTCGCGATTTTGTGCGGCCGTCGTTCCATTTTGGCCAAGTTTGCCTGCTTATTTTTCTTACAATGACAGCGGGTTGTTTACGACAAAGGTTGAAAAAACCTGAAATTGTGTTGGTGATATACGAAAAAATCAAAGCAGTCCACTGTCCTTGTCACCACTTTGCCCGTTGGTGAATAATGAACTGATTCGACGAGAGTAAAGGTCTAATTATGCATGATGAAAAAAATGTAGCAGCTGTGACCAATATCACACCGTTGACCAGCACTTAGCGAATTTGAAAGAATCACCTGATGGGCTGACATATTCAGGGCCATGGTTGTCATGTGTTTACGAAAAACTGAGATTATATTGCCATCTGATCAAAGATTGATTAGAAGAGCTTAAGAATATGTGTGAGCGGACCGAGTTCTGCTGCCGAACTCTCACTAATGTGTCAATTAAAGTTACTCTCATTAAATTTGTTGAACTAGAAGATGTAGGACGTTTGGAAGGCGCTGGAAATGCCCAGAAACGATTCTTTTGCTTGGTAGATGGTTCAAGTAGTTGATAACTTCGAATTAATTTTGATCAAGTATCATCTGGTTAAATAAAGCAAAATAAATAATTGGCGCGTACACTTCTGTTAGGTGTTTTGCCGAGATCCTTATCATATTTGTGGCGTGCATCCTGATGTTGTTCCACAAATGGAGCGACCTACAGTTTTAAGCCGACTCCGAACAGCAAATGGTTTTTTATGAGGAACTTTTTCATGGCAGAAATACACTCGGAGGTTTGACATTGCCTGCGGAAGGGCGCCTTCTACTAGAAAAAACTTGTTTTATCATTTTGCTGTTTCATGCACAGATCTGCACGCACCAACTCATTCGGCTACGGCGGCCGCCCATCCTCTAGATAGCGACATCACACCCACTCTGGAGTGAGTAAGTGTGAGAAAGCTAGTCTCTGAAAGAGCATTCCAACATATCCATCATAAGGGCTCTCCCGAGCTTACGTCATTTTCTCATAATTAACATTGGCTGGTATTGGTTCTCTTTGTTAATATGATTTAACCTCTTGACAATCCTCTGGGTTAGACGCTCCAACTCATCTGGAAAAACTAGTAAGTGGAGTCCTAAGCTCGCTATTAGTTTCCTTCGAGAGTACTAGGGCTGCAACCATCTTCATTGATAGAATAATTTGAAGTAATGTGAGTCTTGTGGTGTTCTGGGTAAGAACCTTTCGCGTTGCAGAGCTTTACTTTAGCCAATTACTATATACACAAGATTTTTGATTCCATATATATTTACTTATTACTGCCTCTTCTCTATCCCTACAATACTCGAAGCAAATCTTCAATTTTTCGAAACAGTGCTGGAAACTTGCCTCTGTGAGTGTCATGAGGACGTATGTATACACTTTCTCTTTCACAGTTTCAATGAACTCAAATCTTGTTCCTTTTAATATTGTTACCGCCTTAGGAAGGGGATAGAAGTCGCCTACCATGAGATCTCAGGAATAAGATGGGTGATGCACAATGGGCTGCTGTGTTTGGCTAGAAATCTATTGACGGATTATGTGGTACAAGTCGTCTCTTCGCTCGATAGTTAGTATTGCCGCTTTTCCGCTGATACTAAAAAAACCCTAATGCGTACGAAGGCAATGGCTATAGTTTTTTTTCGGGATCAGAAATATTTTTGTAGATCCCGTTGCCCCAATGATATGTGAGACATGCTTCCATTAAAACAAACTCTCTGTGACTAACTTCTATCCCGGGATCGCATTCGCACTACATCGAGGGAGGAGCCTCTGGAATGTCTATCAATCGCAAATAAACCTATGCCCAGGCTCGCTACCTACATAAAGGCAATGGCTATATTGATTTGTTTACAAAAGTGAGAGCTGCTGTATTCGAAACACTTCTTCTTCTTCTTAATTGCCGCGCTAACCGCTTACGCGATTTTGGCCGAATTTAACAAAGCGGTATTCGAAACACTAGGCTTCCTATTAGGCAGTTCACGGACGCTTTAGCAGCATCAGTCTCGTTATTTAAAAGCCACACCTCATAAGTCTAAATCCACGAGAACCTAGCAGTTGGCTACAGGAATTGGGTGCATTTTCTTTACAAATATAAATTTGTGTTAAAATATTTTTTCTATTTTTCGGCGGATCTCACAGATTTAAGGGGAGATATCTCAAGGAGGATTTCATGAAACTGAACGATTTTTTCCATATTTTAGCTTGAACAGGAAGCTATGCTGTGACTGCTTCCCTTCAATTTAAATCAAAATTAATTAAAATTTTCTATTCTACACAAATTCAGTCTACTCGAAACTATCGATGACGAAATTTTCTCATTTACGTATTCATCTGCTCACTGGGTTAGCAATTTTTTTCTGTGCCTACTGCAATATTTTGTCGCCTTGGTTCGCCAGCCATTTTTCACATTTTTGAATTTTCCTTTTCCCTTTTCCCATTTCCCATTCCTAGTTTGCGTGTTAGTTGTTCGTATACCCACAGAATTTTGTATTGATTTTTTTGGCGCCCTAACAAAACGCATTCCCAACTGCTTTTGTGGCGGCATTTATGCACAGCTTCTGAGCCCTCCATGCTGCCTCTAGCGACATACAACACAAAGGTCGCCAACACCCATAAGTATAAGTTTGCATGAAAAATGATAAGAATGCTCAACGTTTCAGGCTGGCATAATTTCAGGGAAGTTGTGTGTTTTGATGCCCGAGTGCCCGAATGCCCGAGTGAGTACACGCGTACATTTATTCGTACATAGATACGGGGGTATCCACACACATATTGTGTGATATTTATTTTTATGTTCAGATGTATAGCCTGGCACGTAAATATTCGTGCACACGCAGGTTCTTTCTTCCCATTTCTTTTCTTTAGAAAATCGATAAAAAATTATTTACACAAAAATTGATAAGAAATGTCGACTGATTGCTGTCTACTTGCCAGAATAAGTACTTTGTTGTTTTTAGGGAGCATAGCAAAGGGGTGTGTAAGGAGTTGCGTGCTGTCTGATATCTGATGTCTGGTGTTGAGGTAGTGCCAGTTTTCCTGTTTTTTCCCGTCTAATCAAAAGGAATATTTGCGTAGTGAAGGAATGCCTTTACTTGCCGTGTATGTCAAATTTACTTGCTGCTGCTGGGAGTATGAGAATGTTTTTCTTCTGGGTCTTAAAAAATACTGATAAGAAATGTTTTGATAGGAATTGTCAAGGGAATAGGGTAACAAGTGGAAAAACAAGACACTCTACTGAATACTTGTTTGTGTAAATGGGTGTACACACACAAGAATGATTGAAATTTAAAGTTAGCGGAAGATTTTTTCTATTAAATTTTCATGTTGTGTGTGGAAAATTATGAGAGAATAAAAAAATCATCAAATAAACTAAGAATAGAGAAAAATTGGGTGACTCTTCTTCTTCTTCTTTATTGGCGCGATAACCGTTTAAGCGATTTTGGCCGAATAATTCAAGAAGAAGGTAATTAGATCTAAATGAGAAATACTTGACTTTATTAATGTTCAATGAACTTTCCGCACCAGAAGCTCTAAGACTGAACATTTTACTGGAGTTGGATGATATTTGTACAGCTTTACTGCTTTAGGTACTTTAATTTATTATTTTTTTTGCGGATGAGGAGGTTGAAAATGCGTAAAGTATCATCAAAGCTGCCGTCATGGCAATGCTATGACCGGAGACAAAAAAACTCCTCCTCGTTGGAACCGTCATCCCCACTAGAACTGCTTTTGCAATACTTCAGCGTGGCGTTCGATTTTCCGCATTAAAAATTCTCTGCTTGTGTATCTGCATTCAGGTCCTACTTTTTCATCCGGAGAATTTTTTCCACGAAACCACTGATGATTTCCAACGTTTCCTCGCTGCTTATCATCTTGTTGATTCGATTTTCAGTGGTTATGTGAAATGCAGTCGATCACCAGACTCCAGAGTTGGACGTGCTTGTTCCCAATGCGCGCATTGGAAAAATGAGTGTTCAGCGTCATCTTCGGTTGCACCACCGTCTATGCATGCGGGAGTTCGCATTTCCCCAGTTTGAACAGGTATTTCTGGAAATACCCGTGTCCCCTAAGCATTTGGGTTGTATGAAAATAGTAAGAAGTTCCTGCTGTACCATTTAGCGATGTCTTTTATTAGCCCAGCCGTCAATCTGCCGCGTGTTTCGCTTCTCCGGGGGTCTTGCCATAGCCTTATCGTTTCGCTTTAGGTATAATGGCAACGGTCTACCAATCGGAAGTACCAAATTTTGCAATACTTAAAGCAGCAGACTGAATATTTGGCGAAAGACGGCGAGGGCAAAAATTCAATGACTGCAGTGTCAGCTAAGCGTTGGTCTTTTGGGCAACCACTAAGCCTCATAAATAACTCTGGGAAGTAGGCAGTGGAGAAATGAATTCTCACTCCATCTGTTTTTCGCTATCCTTTCAATCCTTTTAACTACAAAGAGCAATAGTGCCTGAGTGCTTGGAAATTCCGGCCATCCACACTTCTGTCCCTGAGTATAACTATATAAAAATAGACACCGAATGTGGTAAAGTATAAAAACGGTGGAACATCTGATGGTTTCCCAATGGTTCAGATGGTTCTCCAAACCTCAGACTTAGACGTATGTTTTTACATGGAAAATCTCTCTACATTCCCTGATTTTAGCTTTGCGAATGCGCGGATTGAAATTTTAATGCATTAGAAGAGCTTCAAGAGCTCTGCTCTCTTCCAAACTGTGAACGAACGAAATTGGGGTAGAAGGGTCTTGTGTTTTTGAGTACTCGGGCACAAATACATATCGAGATTACTTTCTATTGGTAGGTTTTCCAGTTCAAGTCTAAAATCGTCGTGGATTTTCGATAACACACATGCGACCCACCACGGAGATACCAATGAGACACCAGACAAACGTAACCTAAACGACGTTGGATCTCTTGTAATGATTAGTAAAGGAAATATAACTTCTTCAAGAATATGAAAGTGCTTTTTAGCTTCTACTAAAAAGACCAATGGTTTTCAGGCAAAGAGGCAAGTTCTTCTTCTTGATTGGCGTGATAACTGCTTAAGCGATTTTGGACGAGTTTAAGTCAGTCAGTCATTTCTTTATTGTGTTAACCAGCTGGACACCAAGTGAAGCCAAGTCTTTCTCCACCTGTTCTCTCCAACACAGATGAGGCCTTTCTCTTCTTCTGCTACCACCAGCTGGTACCGCATTGAATACTTTCAGAGCCAGAGCGTTTGAGGCGGCTAGCTTGGGGAAAACTCGCCTATTATGGGCAGCTTTGACTAGTTAGACCTCTTTATAGGGCAGCCCACTAAACCTAATGTTACCTTCGTTTGTGTTAGTTTTAACAGTACCTGTAAATGCTTCCCAAGAAAAAACTCCTTACAACTCTGTAATTGAAAAGAAAATCACGTGAGAAAATATTCTAGCCGCATGCACTTGTATGTATGTACGTGTGTATGCATTAATATGCGCACCTATGTATTATCGCATGAGTACTGCAACAAATGCACAGTGGCTATTGCCGAAACAATCGCCAAAGAACTTCAGTCGCCCAAAACTTGCAAGAGTTACTCCAACTTAAGCACTGAGTGGCTTCCGCCCGCGCATATCATCAACGAGGTGCAATGCCCTTATAAATATTATATATGTATATGTAGGTATGTTTATGCATGGTATGTAAGACTGTGTTCCATGTAGTGTACGATTCCATGCAAATAGTCATGGAATGGGGCATGCAACAGCACCTTAACAAAATGCTTACAAAAGGCAGCCACTTGAGCCTTTACTGGCTGCTACATACTTTGCTTCCTCTCTATTGTTGTTGCCTATTATTTGGATTTTTTTGTTGCTCTTACTATTGCCGTTATTGTTGCTGTTGCTGCTGCTCCAGCTCTTGTAACTACACCTCGGAGTCGTGACAACCCATCAAAAGTTTGTCATTAAACATTTCGACAATAATCTGTGCATTTGTTGTTATTGTTATTGCGCTGATATTGTTTGTTAATATTAATATTGTTAATGTTGTGCTCTTTGTAGTTGGGTTGTGATTTTATTTTCATTGTTATTATTACAATTGTAACTGTAACTGGAGACTACCTGGTAGCTACTTGCCACGGTGAGCAAATGAAGTTTTTCCTTTTTGTTTTTTTTTTTTTGTGGGAGTAAAGAAAAGAAGCAGAAAATGTATTGCAAGACATTAAAAGCGGAACTTGTTGGGCTTAAAATGATTGTAAAATAAATCTACACTGAACAAAAACATTTAGGGTGGCTGGTCTGTTTTGTTCATGGATCCTTTTCAAACAAACTCTTAAAGTTGTGTTGAGCCAAATGCGATCTCAACTGATCGAAAAGTGGTGAATCGCAAAATAGTAATTTTAGTTTCCAACGTAGTCGCCGAGTTGAAAATGAGCTCCATACGCAAGGGATATCGAAACGGATGGTCAATGGCCTTCAACTTCTGAGTTAATAGAAGTTTATGCACCAATAAGCTTAGGTCTTTACGCAGATAATGTTGTTGAGTTGCTGAGATCTGTGGCGAGATCATCTGAAATTTAAGGTCAACGGCAATAGCAGCAAAGTTCTTATTGACCGAAATCTTAGCTTTCTATACTTCGAAAGCATTGTTCAAAGTGCAGCATTTCTAACAGAGAAAGTATAATATGTGTGGTATATTTATATTACATATATATATATTCCTAGTGGTTCCTAGCTGAAACATAGAGCGTCAACGGCTTCAGTAAACCATAAGTCGGACCTATAAGTCACCTCATTTTAAGTCGGCTTTGCCACCAGCGTGACACGGCGTAGGAATTTTGTCGGATGGAAAGAATATACCGCCCACACTCGGTCAACAGAGCCTCGTTAGCAAAAACAGGGGGTATCAAGTCCAGGACAAGAAGTATAGCACAGTAGGTGAAGGTTGTCTTTTGGAGAGGAGCGGCTGTGTTATTCGCTCAACTTTTGCATCAACCCCCGTACCTTTAGTGGTTTCTTTATAAAAATTCAAAAAAAAAATTAAAAAAAATATATTTTTTGTAAAATAATTATTTTATTGGAATGAGAAAATATTCCCATTATTTATCGATGACGATTTCATTCAGGTGGTTATCTCGACTAACTTCGAAATAGCGCACCTTTTTAACCCAGTTTTGAAGACCTTGTCGACAACTTCTCGCGCTGTCGCACGAATGGCTTGCTCGCCATTCTACTTAAGGATCTAAATCGTTGATGGATTGCTCGCATAACGTCGGCTCTTCTCAGCACTTCTAACAAAATAAGTATAATGACGTCAAATCGCAGCTCCTAGGTAGCCAACTGACATCGTTACGACAGGTGATAAAACAATTGCCGATGTAAAAGACCGATTGTGCCATGAGTTCTGTGGGATGAGATAGTCCAAATCCATGGTTTCAATTTCTGTCGGTAAAAAAAGTCATTCATCGTTCTTCTGTAGCGCTTACCGTTGACATTTCTTACAGAATTTTCATAGAAAAATAGACAAATGATGCCATCGTTCCAAAAACCACACCAAACTGTCACTCTCTGAAATTTTTTGATCTCCTGATGCGGCAGTTTTGCTGGTTAACAAACCAGCCGCGATGAAAATGCGTTTCGGCAAAAAAGATGATTTAGACCTATTTTCTGTTTGGATTACATAACAAAGAACCCTATTTGATGATTGATGTTGACGGTTACACTCTCTGATACACTCTTGGTCTGCGTATGCCGTGCCAATCGCTGGAGAAGTCATGTCGGGATACTTTTAACTTCGCGAACGATAATTTATTTTAGTGCTGAGTTGGTCGCTGGGTTTGATTCATAGACTTTACTTTTCAGGTACTCCCACCGTAAAAAGTCCATAGGGATAAGTTTGAGCTACCTGTTATTAGTTAGTTAAGGAAGAAATCACGCAGTATCGCCATGGTCTCTCTGCGCGTTTCCCCATGTGGCGTGCGCCGCCCTGCTGAAATCACGCGTACGTACTAGGTTTAGTTAGGTTAGGTTGACCTGGCTGGCTGAAAGTCACCATCACATAGACCTATTGGTTCTTAGAGGTACCAGATGGAGCTTATGTACTAAAAGAAGGATGCTCTCTCATTATTGCCTGATTGTTCAGCACGCGCCTATGCGAGACACCATCCACAGAAGTTGCTCGCCGTCGAGGATTTAAAAAAAATTGTATAATTATTTCACTGTCTGACAATGCAAACCAAATCATCACTTTGGGACTGTGAAGTAACTGTTGATGTTTTAATAGTAGGTTTTGTCCATTAGGGGGCAATTTTCCTTATTTATAATTCCATTTAAAGGAAAATGGGCTTCATCACGCCGATAGATAGCTCTAACATTGTCTCGCCAAAACTTTTATGCAACTTGTAATCGTTAGACCTTGAAGCACCTTGAAGCGCACAATCGGAATTTTCAAGGGTTGAAGTTTAAGATCCTTCCCCAATATTCCATGCGCAGTAGTTTTTGGAAGCCCATGGCAGCCGCTCTTTTATGTACAGATCGACGCGGATTATTGTGCAAACTTGTAGCGAGGTCTTCAATATTTTTATTTGTTCTCAATATCCGGCTAGGACACGGCCGTGGTCTGTTTGCCCGGAACCTTTGCATCCATGAACAAATTAAGTTTTCAGTTGCGGCCTCACGCAAACATCGAATGCAAACATCACGAAAACATCAGGGTATGCTGCGCATCGCGCACCGTATCGGAGGCTGCGGTATTACTCATCGCGGGTATGCTACCAGTTAAGCTGGCTGGATATAAAACAACACCGAGCGGATCCAGCGCAACTGACCAACTGAACGATTGAATGGCAGCGAAGCAACCGTACGTGAAAGCAGGAGTCAAAGAACTCTAAGAACGGACGATGGACGGATCGATTGATTCCGTATATTTCCAAATGGATAAATCGAAAACATGGACAGATTGATTTCTACCTGACCCATGGGCTTAGTGGACATTAATGCTTTAAATCTTATCTGTATAGATTTAAGCATGGGGACGACCCACTTTTGTCACTTTTTGTGACAACTTAGTTGAAGATGCAGAGGATGTTTTGTTTGTCTGCCCTCGTTTTGAGTTCGTCCTCGTTTGTCCTCGAATTGAGTATTAGGGTTGGGAAGCCAATAATGCTTAGTAACCTAGTAGATGTTATGCTTGACTCAGAAGAACATTGGCAATAATAGTAATCACCAAACTGCGCGCTGTCGCGCTGAACAACAACGCAGGAGGGAAACGGAGCTGGGGTGGGTTTTTAGTGTGTGTATCGGAAGACAAGTCTCACACTTTTCAGTTTCCCATGCTTTTTGCCACCTCCATTAAAAAAAAAAGAACCATCGAATATTGTAACGTCAACAGAATCTACGACGAGCGCATACGAATTCTCTTCTTAATTGGCGCGATAACCGCTTACGCGATTTTGGCCGAGATTAACAAAGCGCGCCAGTCGTTTCTTTCTCGTGCTAACCGGCGCCAATTGGACACACCAAGTGAAGCCAAGTCCTTCTCCACCTGATCTTTCCAACGCAGAGGAGGCCTTCCTCTTCCTCTGCTACCACCAGCTGGTACCGCATCGAATACTTTCAAAGCCGGAGCGTTTGTATCCATTCGGACGATATGACCCAGCCAACGAAGCCGCTGGATCTTTATTCGCTGCGCTATGTCTATGTCATCGTAAAGCTCATTCAGCTCATCGTTCCATCGTCTACGATATTCGCCGTTGCCAACGTGCAAAGGTCCAAAAATCTTACGCAGAATCTTTCTCTCGAACACTCCAAGCGTCGCTTCATCGGATGTTGTCATCGTCCAAGCTTCTGCGCCATACGTTAGGACGGGCATGATGAGAGTCTTGTAGAGTGTTAGTTTTGTTCGTCGAGAGAGGACTTTACTGCTCAATTGCCTACTTAGTCCAAAGTAGCACTTGTTGGCAAGAGAGATTCTACGTTGGATTTCAAGGCTGACATTATTATCGGTGTTAATGCTGGTTCCTAAATACACGAAGTCTTTTACAACCTCAAAATTATGACTGTCAACAGTGACGTGGGTGCCGATACGCGAGTGCGCCGACTGTTTGTTTGAAGACAGGAGGTACTTCGTTTTGTCCTCGTTCACCACCAAACCCATTCGCTTTGCCTCTTTATCCAGTTTGGAGAAGGCAGAACTAACAGCGCGGTTGTTAAGGCCGATGATGTCAATATCATGGGCATACGCCAGCAATTGTACGCTCTTATAAAAAATTGTGCCTGAGCGATTAAGTTCTGCGGCTCGTACGATGCTCTCCAACATCAGGTTAAAGAAGTCACACGACAGTGAGTCACCCTGTCTGAAACCTCGTTTGGTATCAAACGGCTCGGCGAGGTCCTTCCCAATTCTGACGGCGCTGCTGGTGTTGAGCAACGTCATCTTACATAGCCGTATTAGTTTTGCGGGGATACCAAATTCAGACATAGCGGCATACAGGTAACTCCTTTCCGTACTGTCGAATGCAGCTTTGAAGTCGACGAAAAGATGGTGTGTGTCGATCCTCCTTTCATGGGTCTTTTCCAAGATTTGGCGTATTGTGAATATTTGGTCGATGGTAGACTTTCCAGGTCTGAAGCCACACTGATAAGGTCCAATCAGTTGGTTGACGGTGGGCTTCAGCCGTTCACACAATACGCTCGCTAGAACCTTATAGGCGATATTTAGAAGACTAATCCCTCGGTAATTGGCACAAATTGCAGGATCGCCCTTCTTGTGGATTGGGCAGAGCACACTTAAATTCCAATCGGCAGGCATACTTTCATCCGACCATATTCTGCATAGGAGCTGATGCATGCACCTTACCAGCTCCTCGCCGCCATGTTTGCATACGAATTATTGACCTTAAAATACGTTTCGATTGCGATGGCACGTTGTTCACCTGCCCACTGTGACATTGTGATTAAAAGATCCGTAAGAATGAGGAAGCTAACGCGGTTCTCTCCCCGCTCATACGCCCAGCGGTTAGGGACAAACTTTAAATTTCAAACCTAATTCTGCCACCCTCGACAGGGCCGTCGAGGTAAATCCGTAATGTTGAACTTAAAAACAAAACTATTGGATATTTTCTCAAAAATAATTTTATTTGCACTTAACACACTTTGTACAATGTGAGTACACATATCATAGTTGAAAATTATTCAATGTAACCTCCATCTCGTGCAATTACCTGCTCCAGCCGGGACCTGAAGCGTCCACATGTGCGAGTTACCTCCTCTTTGTCCATTGTGGTCATCACTTCCTCGATGGTTGTCTTCAGAGCGTCCTTATTGTTATGAGGCTTCACGTTAACTTTTTCTTCAACTGTGCCCCACACGTAATAACCAAGAGGATTGCAGTCTGGGCTTGAAGGTGGCCAAAAATCTGGTGACCAGTGGTAGGGTAGGTTGTTCTGGAGCCAAGCCTGAGTCTTCTTTGCCTTGTGAGCAGGTGTGGAGTCCTGCTGAAACACATATTCTCTTCCAGTAGCCACGCGATCCATCCAGGGTTTAACAACTTGCGTTTTTTTGTAATCAAACCCCTCAATTATCTCTTTAGTACTCTCTAGTATCGCAGCTCATCTGTCCTGCTCTCGACTCATCGTTTCACTAGCACTTACTCCGGCACTCCAATGTCAATCAGGAAACAATACACTAAAAATATGTCCCTTTATCCAGAGCTTTCGAAATGTTTTCCGGATTTACCTCGACGGCCCTGTACTTATGATATACTTAGAAAATTTCCAAATTATGATATAAATGATTTACTTAGAAATCTCCAAATGGCGAACGCCGTAACCGAATGGGTTGGTGCGTGACAACCATTCGGAATTCACAGAGAGAACGTAGGTTTAAATCTCGCTGAAACACCAAAATCAAGAAAAACATTTTTGTAATAGCGGTCGCCCCTCGGCAGGCAATGGCAAACCTCCGAGTGTATTTCTGTCATGTAAAAGCTCCTCATAAAAAAAATATCTTGAAACTGCAGATCCCTCCATTTGTGGAACAACATCAAGACGCACACCACAAGTAGTAGGAGGAGCTCGGCCAAACACCCAAAAAGGGTGTACGCGCCAATTATATACATATATATATATCCACAAATTTGGACTAGAGTGAAAAAAAGGTACTTATTTTGAAAACAGATTTATTTTATTTGAATAATTTGCTGTATAATTTCAGCCTACGCATTACAATATTTTATTCAGTTACAATTCTCGGATGTAATTATGCGCAAAAAACTATTAATTTCAAAATATATATGTATGCATGTACAAAAACAAAGAAATTCTCTTATCACTGTGCAAAAATCAGATGCTGATCTTCTCCAGCCCAACCACTAACCCTGACCCGCTTAAAGCGCAGCAGTGACGACTCATCAGTCAATCGGTCGATTAGTTGAGCTGCGCTGAGCCAAGTCGCTATTGCCAGTGAAAAACAAGACGATAGCGAAATCCAATTGTATGCAAAAGGTTTCCGCCACAACTGGTTAGTTAAACGTCAAACGATGATGAACAAATCAGTAAGCATTTAAAAGAAGCAAAATGAATTGAGCCGCAGTTAACAAAATGCGGGCCAAAATAGTAAAAAAGGAACCCCCACCGAATAAACCACCAGCAAAGACCTGGTCGGAGCATTAGCCGTGCTGCCATGCCATCCCAGCCAACACAATCGCAATCAGCTGCTGCTGCTCGCAGCCATCAAAGCTTGCCACTTGGCCGTCTTATCAGCAGTCATCATCGGTGATGTCGGCGGCAATGCCCATCAGTGGCTGGCAATAATATACCGAGTATTTTGCACATTCAAAGTATACGCGAAATATTATTTGAACAATAGAATTTGGCTGCAGCAAGGAAGCTGTCGAAATGTGGCAAATGCTGTTGCTGCCGGCGATTTGGTGGCAGCGACAGCGGCAGCTGTAATTGTTGCAACGGCAACAGTTGCTGCACTTAGTTGGTAGTCTAAAGTGGATTTTCTCATTCCCTTGTTGTTGTCGTTGTTGTTTTTGTTGTTGTTTGCGTCTCTATTAGCCTGACAGTGAGTAATTTGGTATTTGGCCCGATTTCGCTACGATTGACGATTGGCAACTGACAATTGCATGACTCAGGCAATCGCGCAGCTGATTATGATTTGTGGAGGAAATTAAGATTTTCGGGTGAAAAAATGTCGGTCAACTCGAGTGGATTTTTAAATATTCATTTGCATATTAACTAATGCTTCGAACGGCATAAAGTTCGGACTTAAAAAATTTAACATTTGGCAGCCATTTCTTGTGGAAATTGTCTTCTTCAGTTGACTTCGCTTGTTCTATCAGATGATGATGCCATTGAGGGATTGTTAAAGACGGTCTTTCTGTAACTTTGTTGAAAAATTGTCGCTCTGTGGTGCAACTTCTTAAAATAATTTTTAACAAATATTTGGCTGAAGGAATATTTATCAATGATTGGATGCTGACTTCAGTCACTCAAATTTAGAAAAGCTTTAATAAAAGCGATATTGCAAATTACAGGCCAATTTCCAAATTATATGCTATAACTAAACTTTTTGAATGTGTTGTGAAAGACAAGTTATATCTTACCATTAAACGTCTAATTAGTCCAAGACAGCATGGTTTTGTAGTTGCAAGATCCATGTTATCTAATTAATACGTTTTTTCTGAAGATTGCCACGCTGGCTTCCGGAATGGTTTCCAAATTGACGCGATATACACGGATTTCTCAAAAGCCTTTGATAAAATCTTTCATACGATTTTAGTAACTAAATTGGCTTGTCTCGGTTTTCATTCAACTTTCCTTGATAGGATTCGATCCCATTTATTAAAGAGATGCAGTACTGTAGTTATCGATGGAGTTTCTTTGAAACAGTACATCGCCACCTCTGGTGTACCTCAGGGTAGTATTTTAGTACCTTTGTTATTTGTTTTGTTTCTTAATGATATTTGTTCGTGTTTTTTCTTTGCTAATTTTCATCTCTATGCTGATGAGCTAAAAGTGTATGCTGAAATAGGAAATTTTAGTGATTCAGCCGTCCTACAGTCCGAGTTGAGGAATTTATTTTCCTGGTGCCTTATGAATCGTTTCTTTCTTAATATTGAAAAATGTCTTAAGATTACATTTTCTAAGCTTCAAAACCCCCTTAATACCTCTTATCATATTAATTAAACATATCTTGCTTCGTCCGATGTGATAAAAGATTTAGGGATTTTCTTTGATACAAAGCTTAATTTTATCACACTTTTAAATTATGCCGTTTCCAATTCACTTGCTATGCTCGCTTTTGTTAGACGTCACTCATCGCACTTCACTGACCCATTGTACTCTTAAGATATTATACTCTGCGTTTGTTCGGTCCAAATTAGAATATGCTGCTTTTATTTGTAGACCTTATGATATGACAGTCCATAAAAAAATAAGTGGAGAGGGTTCAAGAAATTTTTGTGAGTTTCGCACTACATGCACTCAATTTCTCAGACCCAGAACCATCATACGAATCTCGCTGTCGTTTGATTAGTCTCTTTCTAAAGGGTGGTTAAATTTCAAGGGCCCATATTGAATGTGAACCACACCTAAACGTCAAGTTTTTTTCTGCATTTCATTTGACATTTTTCAATTTCACACTAATTCAATTTGAACCATGGAAAGATACACAATCGAGCACCGCTTAAAGTTATTCAGTCTTATTATGAAAACAGGCGTTCAAATCAAAATCAAAATCATCTTCAGTGATGAGGCACATTTTCACCTCAGTGGATTCGTCAATAAGCAGAATTGCCGCATTTGAGCGAATGATAATCCAAGAGTGATTGCCGAAAAAACAATGCACCCACAAAGAGTGACAGTTTGGGCGGTTTATGGGCCGGCGGCATTATTGGGCCTTATTTTTTCCAAAATGAGGCCGGTCAGGCAGTTACTGTGAATAGTGTTCGCTATCGTGAGATGATAACGAACTTTTTATGACCCGAATTGGAAGATATGGATGTGGACGATATGTGGTTTCAACACTACGGTGCCACTTGTCACACAGCTAATGAAGTAATGGCTCTTTTGCGCGAAAAATTTGATGGCCGAATTATCTCACGTCGCGGCGATGTCAATTGGCCGCCAAGATCATGTGATTTGACACCGTTGGACTTCTTTCTTTGGGGTTATTTGAAAGAAAAGGTGTACGTCGATAAGCCAGCAAAAATTCAAGAGCTAAAGGATGAGATAATTCGGAATAGAACCTCAATTATGCCTCAGCGTTATCGAAAATTTGGACCATCGGATGGAGGTGTGCCGCCGAGGCCGCGGCGGTCATTTGGCCAATATTTTACTTTACGCGTAATTGAGCTATACCAATATTATCATAATAAGGAGAAATGATATTAATTTCTTAAA
>JAYXIM010045468.1:0-78849 GCA_037575425.1 Anastrepha fraterculus
GCTTAACGTCTATACGTAAAATCCGCCAAAAAGTCGATTCACGAATACCTAATTGTTGAAAACGTTGAGATATCGATGTTGAAGGTTCTTTAGCTATATTTTGCATTACAGCAGCAATATTCTCCACATAATGCCTAGCTTTTGGTCTGCCAGTCCTTTTTCTATGCTCGACAGAACCAGTTTCTTGAAAGTTTTTCACCAACTTTTGAATTATCGACACATTAAGACGATTATTTTCATTAAAATAAAATCAAAAATTTCCAAAATGTTGTTCTTAAAGATTGACCATTTTCATAATTAGTTTCAATAATTTTATCGCGTTATTCCATTGTTTGAAATTGTACATCTGTTCCTGATAAATGTGAAAGATGATATAAGAAAAAGCCACCGTCAATGAATTATTCACTGCTGATATCTACACGTAGGCGATACTTTTGAAAGAGCCTTTATATTATCACTAGAAATTTGTGTTTTTTTCTGCCCATTCAATAGCTTTTTCAAAGGCTATGACAGATTTTTCTGACCCCGTTATAACAAGCTTTTTATTCAATGCTCAATGTTTGTTCCTTCTGAAATTGAAATTTGAATAGGTCAAACCCAGGAGCCTCAAGAGATTTGGTGGCTCCTAAAACACTCAGGCTAAAAAGCCCCATTGTATTTAGAGCTCTAGAAAGAGCTACCCTCTAGCTAGTCAAGAAGAAAAGGAGAAAAGTATCAGAAAAGAGATAGGAAAGAATAGAGACAGAGTCAAAGGTAGTTAGTCTTTGGCAAATCTGTAAATATCCTCCGAATATACGACATCGAAATCCTTTACTCGTAGCCTTGCTCTAGCAAAAGTAGCACACTCACAGAGAAAGTGCTCAGTGCTATCCGCCTCCGCCAAGCAAGACAGGCGCATCGGGCCCTCAATGACTCCAATGGTGGTCGTATCCCATGGATTGTGTCCTCTAATAATACCGATCATCAACCGAACGTCTTTCCTTCCAAGTTTAAGTAGAAAGTTTGACAGTTTTCTGTTCGTACTTGTCACAAAACACTTTGCAGTTCCGCAGCGTTCTAGACCAGACCATCGCTCTTTATGTAAATTGCCTACATCAGCGAATATGTAAATTTATGATTTCGATTATGGGCTCTGGCCCTTGTGGGGGAACCGCTGATCCACGGTTGGCCAATTCATCGGCAATTTCGTTCCCTTGAACTCCGTAAGCACAAGCATTTCTATCTTGCGACATACAGTAGGTTCTGTTTTTATGCGGTAGATACGTTCCGCAAGAAACAGCATAAAAAAAAACAGCATAAAAAAAGCTACTAGTTCTATAGTAAAACTATAGATACGTTTCAAATGCTAAAACCGCATAAATCTGAAATAATCGCATAAAAAAGGGCACTAGTCCCATATTATTACTATAGATACGTTCCATAGACCGCATGAATCTGAAATAATTAAATAAAATCGCATAAACAAAATATTGTATCTTTGAAAATTATATCTTTATATATCTTCCATACTTGTAGGGTTAGCATTTCTGATGTCATCTGTGATGAGTTTTTGCTTAGCTGGTTTAGAATCTTGTTTATATGTACAATTCCCGATAGGTCGACATGCATTTTGTAATTAAAAAAAAAACCGCACTATTTCAAAACCGCATAAAAAAAAACCGCATAAAAACAGAACCTACTGTAATCACGCTTCTTCTTACATTTTTGAACGATCTTTGAGGTTTGCTTCGCGTTCTCCAGAACCTTCAGTGCAGCCTGACTGTCATTGAAAACTCTAATCTGTTTCCCACTACATCTCCTCTCCATCTTCCTTTTGGAAAACAGTTGCCATTTCTCTCATAGCCTAATGATACTTATTACGATATGCGGCTAAAAACCCTATTTCATTCTTGGACCCATCGGTAAGGAAAATATCCGTCAAACCTTGCTGAATGCATTATGGATTGCTCCATTGCTCTCGCAATGGAAATCTGACATCAAATTTACTTCCAAATGAAACTGTGGGTATCAGGTCGCCTTTAGTTGCCAAAAACAGTGGATACTGCTCAGATAGCAACTTAAAGATTTCTCTGTATCCCGAAGTTCCGTTTTCGTGTCAGAAATCATATTTATGGAGTCCACACATTGCTTTTATTGTTTCCTGTTGTATCTTAAGATCGAAGGGAAGCAAATCAGGCATAGCATCGCCGGAGGTTGTACTCATGGCACACGTAATACATAAGCATACACTTCTTTGCAGTCTGTATAGTTCCCGTAGCGTGGACTTAACCATGGTGCGTCGCCTCCAGACCACGTAAGTGGCGTAAGTGATGAATGGTCTGATAAGTGCTGTGTTTTGTACGGCGGCCGCCGTAGCCGAATGGGTTGGTGCGTGATACTATTCGGATTTCACAGAGAGGTCGTTGGTTCGAATCTCGGTGAAAGCAAAATTTATAAAAACATTTTTCTAATAGCGGTCGCCCCTCGGCAGGCAATGGCAAACCTCCGAGTGTATTTCTGCCATGAAAAAGCTCCTCATAAAAATATTTGCCGTTCGGAGTCGGCTTGAAACTGTAGGTCCCTCCATTTGTGGAACAACATCAAAACGCACACCACAAATAGGAGGAGGAGCTCGGCCAAACACCTAACAGAAGTGTACGCGCCAATTATTTATTATTTTTTTTTTGTTCCCTCTACTCAGCCCAAAAGAAATTATGCCTTCACTCAACAGAGTACTCAATGAAAGAAATTTAGTGTTCACTCGATGTTGTTATTTTTATAGCAACACAAATATTGTCATGACCTGGATTGACAGTCCTTGGATGGTTTTAAATCCGGGTCATGCTGGTAACGCAAAACCGACTGCCGTGGGATCGTTCGAGGAGTTCAGTTAAGCCGGGATTCATTCAATCCCGATTATACTGTAACTTCAAAAAATGGTTTTTTGCAAATAAAATTAATTGAAATTATATTAAAAAAACACACATCAAATGTTAGAAAAGTTGAAGGGCCTTCATTCATAATATTTTTTTTAATTTTATCAACGGAATCAAAATTATAATAATTGCGAAAATAAAAAGCTTAACGTGAATGGCTTATTTTTTGAAAAAATAAAAATGATTAAAAAATAGCTGTCCAATGATACACTAGAAGTCTAAAATGCTTAAGATTTGGCTGAGTTATTCAAGTTTTCCTCAAACCTATCTTACAAAAAAGGCAAAAATGTCTTCAAAAATATCACTATTTTGTTTCCGTTCATACAATTTTTAAACAAGCCTGCAAGTCTTTTAAGTTTAAACTCATTTATTTCATTTTGCGGCAGTAAAAAATACATTCTTTTTTATGGAACCATAGATTTTATATAGAAATGCTGCTGTTTTTTATTTTTTCATAAATTTAATTAGTCAAGTTTTAAAAAACTAAATTTTCAGTAAATAGTTTTAAATACTTATACTTACTTTATGATATTAATAAGGATACCAAATCAAAGAAGATATATCCGGCTAGTTTTGGTTTAGTTTATTTTTAAAACAGTTTATATAAAAGTATAACAAAAATTTGTACTTTCCTCTTAGGAAATGAAGTATACGCAGTGGGTACTACACAAAATCTATATTTGTTCTGGCGAAAAGCTAACACAAAGATATGTTTTAATAGCTGGATATATCCTCTTCTTTTTAATATTTATATCAAATATTTTTTTACCGAAAATTTAGTCCTATAAAACCTTAAAGTTCTTTAAAAAATTAAATTGCCGAAATTTTTCTTGTATGACTTTTACCATCGCACGATATCATCTGAGCTTATTTATGAAAAAATTATTTTTACAAACTAATTTTATTTATAGAAAAATCGATATTAAAGGTATTCTTAAATCGGTCCAGTTGCGAACATTTTTGAACACAATAAATTCTATAATATAATCCGATGGAAAAACGGCAGCTTTTCTTGGTGAGTCAACTTAATATATAGGTATGTATATGTATCGATAACTGCGACCAACTGGTTGACGTTTCTGTTCAGTAAAGGTTGGCAAGTCATCATGAATCGTTTAACGCCAGAAGAACGCATACAAATTGTGAAAATTTACTGTGATAAACTAAATCTGTTTGTGAAGTTAATAGAGCGAGTGTTGAAGAAGACACCGAAATGTCGACTCCTCGTCGCAATCCTCTCTTCAGGCACATACTTCCATCCGGACGCAATTATGACACAGAAAATCACGCAGTTACATTATTACTGGTCTTTGAATAGAAAACAGATTTTCTCTCGTTTGGCCAAATGTAGATGCTCGCCATGTATGGTGCTGTCCATTGGAATTTTTGGGAAGAGGGCGGATTATATTGGAGCTTATTTATATTACAGCGATTCCCCGGCAAGTGATCCAAGTTATTTGAACATAGTCGTGAAGTTTTCAGGAAATTGGTTTATTTGCTAGCCTGAGTAAAAAAAAAGTTGGAAAAATTTACCTATAATTCTGAAAATTGTTTAATGTTGATAATTTAATATTAGAGATTTTAAAGTGAAATATCTTCGGTTGTTTTTAATCTTTTTATATATTTTTTTTTGTAGTATTTCAGGGTAGTATACTACTTAAAAAAGTTATTTTGGAAAATTTTGTTTTAATCTTTTTATTTTATTTTGTTTTATTTATTTTTGGAAACAATTTTTTTTGGAATTTTTTTTATTTTGTAATGTTTTTGGGATGAAATAAATGCATGTACTACTTAAAAACAATAGTTGGCAAAAAATTTAGTTTTTGTTCAAAATTTTAGTAACAAAAATGTGTTTTTTTTGTATTTGCTTGGGATACCAAATCAATTTTTTGTTGAAAATTTTAGAGAATCGAGGATAAAATAAATCTCTACCTAAAAAAACTATTTTTGGAGAAAAATATTTTTTGTTAAAAAGTTTTAACACAAATTTTTGTTTTAGTAATTGTTTATGATAAAAAATTTATTTTTGGTTCGAAATTTTAGAGAAAAAAAATATTTTCGTAAATTTTTAGGATAAAATAAATAGGTATATGTACTACTTTGTTCAGTAGAAAAAAATTTGAGAGAAAAAATTTTATTTTCGGAAAATTTTATTTTTTATTTTTGGAAAACAATTTTTTTTATTTTTTTTTATTTTTGAAAAAAAAATTTTTGCTCAATTTTTTTTTTAATTTTTAGGATAAATAAATGTATGTACTATTTAAGAAAATTATTTTTCGAAGAAAATTTTAGAGAAAACATTTTATTTTTGCAATTTTTTGTTTTGCTCAAAATTTAAAAAGAAAAATTAAAAAAACCTTTATTAAAAAAAAATTATTTATTTAAATTTTTAGGATAAATAAATGTATGTACTATTTAAGAAAATTATTTTTCGAAAAAAATTTTAGGGAAAATATTTTATTTACGCAAAGTTTTTTTTTTGCTCAAAATTTAAAAAGAAAAATTAAAACAACATTTATTAAAAAAAAACTATTTATTTACATTTTGGGATAAATAAATGAATGAGCTACTTAAGAAAACTATTTTCCGAAAAGAAATTTTAGAGAAAAAAATATTATTTTTGGAAAAGTGTTTTTGCTTAAAATTTAAAAAAAAAATTTTTCTTAAAAATAAATAAATTTTGTTAAAAAATACATTTAAGCAAAAAAAAATTTTTCTTGTAATTTCTTAGGAGAAAATAAATGTATGTACACCTTAGAAAAAATTATGTTTGGAAAAAAATTTTGTTGTTCAGAGTTTTAGACACATCAATTTTTGTTTTAGTAATTGTTTGGAATAAAAAGTTATTGTTTATTCAAAATTTGAGAGAAAGAAAATATTTTTTGGTGCAAATTTAGAGAAATTTTTTTTTTGCATTTTTTAGGATTAAATAAACGCATTACTTAAAAAAATTATTTTTGGAATAAAATTTTAGAGAAAAAATTTTATTTTTGGGGAAAAAGTGTTTGTGTTCAAAATTTTAAAAAATTATTTTTGGTTAAAAAAATAAAAATAAAAAAAATTCTAAAAAAATTTTTCTTTTGGAATTTTAGAGAAAATATTTTATGTTTGGGAAAAAATGTTTTTTGTTCAAAATGTTAGATAAATAAAATTTCTTTGTTGAAAGTTTTAGAGCCTCGTGTATGGTTTTTATACTGCGACTACGTGGACAATTTTACGTAAGGACCTTGGCTTGTGTGCCCAAAAAATACAGCTCATCCAAGAATTGAAGCTAAATAACAATCGTTTGCGTCGCATTTTTGCTAATTGGGCTAATTTAGATTGATTATTCAGATTTATTGGAAAAAGTAGCCAAAAAGTATACTGATCGCATGGACCATGTAACTCGTAACCGTGGCGGTCGTATGCAGAATGTAATTTTCAAAAAATAAATGCCATGACATTATTTATCAGATATAATAAAAAAAATTTCATCCCAAACATTCTGTTTTGTATTATCATTTGAAGTTCTCAAGCTCTTCAAAAACACCCGATATACAGGAACACATGTATTTTATCAATGCTGCTGGCCATTCCCATTTTTTTTTGGGCTCTTTAAAAATATTGTTTGCACGCCAAGGCGGGCGCACTGTGTGAAATGTTGCTAAGTCTAAGGCGAATTTGTAGTCATGTGAGGCATACTTGTACCTTGGCGGGCGTACACATGTGTACATACGAGTATGTATGTATTATTACTTGTATATATTGAAATCACAGTTTGCTTGCACTCTTGCACATGCACGCATGCGCACATGTGTTTCAGCAGCCTTGGTGTCACGTGCTGAAAGCAACTATCAAAAAATGGGAATTCTTGACTTGCTCGTTGGTTTGCTGGAATGTGCCGACCAGAAGGTGTGAGAAAGGCCAAAACAACAGTTGTTTTAGCGGCAAAGGCAAAAATAAGGCATTGATATGTTTTAGCAAATAAAAACGGGTGTTTAAAATAAATGAGAAGCGATAAGAGCAAAAACATAAATAAATAAAAGAAGTAAAGACATTTCACGACGGTGAAATAGACGGTTAAGCCGACTTTGGTTATTTGGTAGTCTTCTCATCATAGGATTTGTGTGCGTTAATAGTCTATTTATGTGTCTTCTGCTAGCGCTTTGTATTGTTTCATCAATAGTATCGATGTCAAGGTCGCGATGAATATCTGCGTTAGGTATGTACCAAGGTGCATTAGTTAAGGTCCTAAGTATTTTAGACTGGACTCGTTGAGGTATACTTAGATTACTTTTTGCAGCAGTGCCCCAAATCTCAATTCCATATTTCCGGATTGGAGCAATTATCGTTCGATAAATAATCACTTTATTTTGCAATGATAGATTGGACTGAGGTCCAAGTAGCCAGTACAATTTCTTAAAACGATTTTTAACTTCATTTCGCTTTTTCTTTATATGCTCCTGCCAGTTTAATTTCGAGTCGATCGTAATACCCAGGTATTTCGCTTTGGTATCAATATGCACGTCAGAATTACCAACGCTAACTGGTTCAATGGTTGTCCTTCGGCTTGTGTAGTTTACTTGTATTGTTTTGTCAGCGTTAATTTCGATGTTCCATTTTTTGAACCAGTTTAATGTCACATTTAATTCGTTTTGTAAATTTTGTTTTGCGACTCTTGTATCTTTATGAGATACCATGAGGACTGTGTCATCCGCAAATGTTGCAATCATGCTGTTTTCTGACTTCGGTTCCGGTAGATCAGCCGTGTACAATAGATACAATGTTGGTCCTAAGACACTGCCTTGGGGAATGCCATGCATCGTTATATTTAACATAGAATTTCCTGTCTTGGATGTAACTCTTAAGCATAAGATAAAAGTCATTAGGTAGTTGTGCTTTTAATTTATGGAGTAACCCAGGGTGCCACACTTTGTCAAAAGCTTTAGCTACGTCGATGCATATGGACATGCACACTCTTGTTTTATTCAGGTCATCATCAATTTTGTGAACTACTCTATAAATCTGTTGGATTGTTGAATGGTTTTTCCTAATTCCAAATTGGTATTGGGGTATCAGATTCATGCTTGTTATAATATAATAGGATTTATCTGGTCAAATAATATTTTTTTGAAAATTTTTGATATTGTCGGTAGTAGGCTGATTGGCCGATATGATGTCGCTAGTGTAGCGTTTTTGTTAGGTTTCGGGATCGCTATAACTTCAGCTACTTTCCAGGTACTAGGGAAATATTTGAGACTTATAGCAGCGTTGAAAATATTTCTTAGATAAATTATTGCCTTGTCAGGCCTATGCTTCATAATTGTTCCCGAAATTTGATCGTATCCAGGCGATTTATTGTTCTTTAGAGTTTTTATTAATTGTTTTATCTCCGTAAGTGTGATTTTTTTAATTTGCTTCTTATTCTCGTTTGCTGCATAAGTGAGATTTATGTCGTTATTATTATTTTCAAAAGTATCTTTAAAATGTTGAGCTAAGACCGTTGCTTTTTCTGAAGTGGTTCGGGCCCATTTCCCTTTAGTTATTTTTATTGGTGGTAAATGTATTGTGGCGCCCACCACTTTTTTTGTCGTCGCCTTCCAAAGTGTGTAGTTTGAGGATTTTGTTGCTTCAATATTTTTCAGATAATTGCTAAGTTTTTTGTCTTTTTTCTTTTGAAGTAGGTCTCTTATATCTTTTCCCAATTTGTTTAGCTTTTTCTTGTCGTCTGGAAATCTTGTTGTCTGCCATTTCTTCCTTAGCTTTCTTTTTTGTTTTAGTTTCTTTTTTATCGTATCAGGTATGTAGTCATTCTTTACTTTAGTTGGCGAAGAGGGTGTAGATTTACTAACTGCCTTGATAGTTTTGTCGTTAAAAAAAGCTATAGCTGTCTCAATTTCATCGCCTGTTTTCAAAGATACTTTTGTGTCTAAATATGATTCCAACAGCTCAGCAAACGCATTCCAGTCTGTACGATGATTGTAAAGTGGTGGATTTAAGTTTTGTTGCGGTGGTTGTTGGGTTCTTAGTATAATTGGCGAGTGATCAGAAGAGAGCTCAAGACAAGATTCAATTGTCAGTACGTTTGGATTAATTGATTTCATGATAAAAAAGTCAAGTAAGTCAGGTACTTTCTTAATGTCAGAGGGCCAGTAAGTGGGTACTTATATAATTACAATTACGCGCTCTGATGGCGTCAAGTAATGCTTTTCCTTTCGTGTTTGTTAATCTTGAACCCCACATCATATTTTTTGCGTTATAATCTCCTCCGGCAATAAATCTACTTCCAAGTGTTTCAAGGTAGTTAGCGTATTGTGTTGTTTTGTTGTTGTGTTTCGGAGGGCAGTAAGCAACTGATATGGTAAGCTGGCCTAGAGTGTCATTTATTTGTATCGTCGTTAACCACAGATTTAACCACAAATTATTCAAATCTGTTTATGTTGTTTGGAATTTGCAAGCAAGATTTCACGTGGCATCCAAGTAAGATTCTTTGGTTTTTATCTAGAGAGAAATGAGTTGCCTGCAGCTGAAGTTTGGTATCATCATAAAAATTCTAAGCTTGTGTAAAAAAGTACACATTTGAGTCTCTCTACTACTTAATACTTAGGTGTCGCTTTTGCTACTTTCAACCCACTGGTGACCACATTTTTTAATGTGAATAGATAGGATCAGTGTCAATGGTAAATGGGATACCCTGTCTTGAAAAATAAATAAATAAATAAGAAAAAACTTCTAGGGACGTAGGTGAAATGGTTGAAGTACCACTCTAGCACTAAAGCGCCGTTTTGTTACCAATCTGAGACAACCAACAGTCAGATGTCTACAGCCAGCCAGAGCTGTTGATGCAACGGCGAAGGTTGATGATTCAGAAAAAATACTGGCCAAAGCGAAATATGGATACAAATGCCCGAAACACAAATTTCAGTTGCAACAGCAAAATTAGAAATTAAATATCTTTTTTCATGAAATTCGAAATTTGCATATACCGACTTAATATTTGTTTGAATGCCTATTTTTTGTTGCTTTACGGCAATCACCTGACTGACTAACAAATGCATTCCTGGAAGCGCAGAGTAAACAAATTCACCAAATAAATTAAAAATTTCTTAAAAACTCATGCAATTCCAATGAAGAAAATCAACCAAAAATAAAAAAAATTTAGAATCCAACGAATTCACTTTTGTGCTTAATGCATAAAATATAAATCGCAAAAATTGCGGCACATTCGCGCAAGTGTCAATGTCAAGCATTGAACCCGCCAAGCGTATGTCTAAAACACCTACATATATTTCGGAATTTCGCCGACTTCATGGCACCGCCTGGCGCATTTTGGAGCCAATCAGTCAAATTTGCCGGGCGCTCGCCAATGCGAGAAACGCATAAGAAAAAATGCCAAATAAAATTCAAATGCTGCCAACCACTTATGATTACCTTAAAAATATTTGCAATTTTTGGCGCCATTTTTTTAGACATCAACGACGCGACAAGCATCAAATAGTCGGGTGGTGAGCGGCATGGCGTGGCGTAGCGAGTGGGTGTAGCATAAAGGCATAGACTTGAAATTCGTAAACACAAATCACAATTGCAATCACATTTTTTCTTTGTTTTTGTTCTCACATCGTTTTTGCTCATATGCGGCTGGGTGGTTGGCTTCTGTTGGTGAGGCGTTTTACTATGCAGACAGAAGCACGAAGGCAAGTATGCATGTATGTGTGTCCAAATGTATCACAAATAAATAGTATGCATATCACAAAGCAAAGCAACGACTTGTGTGCGGCATCAGTGTGAGTTAGGAGGGATCAAGCACACTGCTGCATTTCATTTATTGGAGTATGCAAAATTGAAAGAATATTCGGTTTTTGTTTATACTCGCATGCCAGCATATTTGTACGTATGTGTATATGTGTATATGTGCATATGTATATTTATATTTTGCGCATCGCTGTTGATTTCGCATTTTGATTTCTTAGCATTTTTGACATCTGCACTTACGAGTAGTTCAGTACTTTTTCACATAGGTTCAAGGTGATAATTGCGAATGATTTTGTGTTTTCTGCTACCACGAAAATTATGCTAAAATCGGATACAGAGTGTCGAGTAGTATTCCTTATGTCAACTGATAAATACTCATAATCTTTTCGGAATGGGCTCAAAACTTAATTTTAAATGAAGAAACAAGTTTTGAATAATTTCTGCTAGAAAACTTGCAATCTTATGATATACATATGTATGTGAAGGTGGCGCAAAATTAATCACCTTATCGAAAGATTTGCAATTTTTGCAAATGGCGTCGTATGTCAATTATATTTGACACCTATGAACTATTCAGCTGCAGAATACAAAAAGACAAGCAAAAGATAATGGAGCGCAAAAAGGTCAAAATAAAGATTCCCTACAAAAATATATTTTGTTTTCATACAAAATAATTTTCTTTTATTTATTAAAAGGAGTAAAAAAAGTACGATATTCATTTCGAACTTGATATAAGCGCTCAGTTGAGTCCAAGATAAAGGGTGATTTTTTAAGAGCTATAGAAAAGTTTTTCCAAAAAAAAAAACACACGTAAAATTCAGAAAAATGCATGCAATTTTTATTTAAATCGATAGTACAGTCCATAAAATTTAACGTTTAACGATTATTTCATGCAAATGTTGACCGCATCTGCGCTTCAAATGGTCCATCCGCTTAGGCCAATTTTGGCGTACTCTTTAATGCTTTAATGCTGACTTCCAATGCGTTAATTGAAGCAGGCTTGTCTGAATAGACATGAGCTTTAACAAAACTTCACAAAAAAAAATCTAAAGGCGTTATATCGCACGATCTGGGTGGCCAATTGACAGGTCCCGAACGTGAAATAAAATGTTCACCGAACTCGCCTCTCAACAAGTCCATTGTTACGCGTGCTGTGTGGCATGTGGCGCCGTCTTGCTGAAACCACATCTCATGAAAGTCAAGCTCTTGCATCAGCTGTATTTTGAAAGGCTTCCCACCTAAATCCTTTCGGAAAATTGTCGACGTTGTTGAGTAACAGAGGCCCAATCGCTGCGAACGGCGACGAATCGATAATTGATGGTCATCACTAACACTGGCCGATACAGCTGCGATATTTTCTTCAGTTCGCACTCTACGTAAGCGTATTGGTGGTTTGATGTCCAATAATGTAAATTTGGTTCGAAATTTAGTCACAATTCACAATAGTTCGAATAACCGCTTCAGTGGGTCGGTTAAACTGACCATAAAATGGAAGAAGCGCGCGATAAACTTTCTTAACAGAAAACGCATTTTTATAATAAAATTCAATGATTTGCAAGCGTTGTTCGTTTGTAAGACGATTCATGGTCAAATTATAAACCAAACTGAAAATGTTTCGCAGTGAAACAAAACACGAAACGTGCGTCAGCTGTTTAAGACAACTGTTTAAAAAGATAATAAGTAAAAAATCACCCGTTAGTAATTACAAGGCCATACACTCCTCAAATTATTATAAAGGCATAAAATATTGGCATATTTTTACTACTTATTTACTGTCTCATTCTTTAATTTCAAATATTTTTTTTATTAAAAATGGGGTTAATTTCAAAAATTTTTTTTTAATTTAGTACGTTCATTAACAAAGACCTTTATAATCTAATTTTCAAACTTTACACACAATTTTTAAAATTTCAATAAATTTTCATCAAATTTTCAATATTTTAATCAGAATAAAAAAAATTGGCTACGCAGTTTCATGGCCCATTAAATTTTGATAGCGTAAAGTGAAAGTTAAAAGTCGCTCAAACCGTTCCTTAATTTTTGATAATGTTCTTCCCTGACGATGTTTCCCTTTTCCTTCGTACAAAAAATATTTCCTGCGATGTTTCTCATTTGCTCCATATAAAAAAAATGTCGTGCGATTTTTCGCATTACCTCTGTATAAAAAATATATCGTGCGTACTCAGAGTGGAACATTTCTCAGCTAAAATTTTGCTAGCAGAGCTCGCTCTAAAATCAATTAGATTTTACTTGTTTATAAATGATGTTTAGTTGTTTGTGCACTAAATAGAAGTTCAATTATACTTCAGTGATTTAGCAAGAAAACGGGTTTACGTAGACCCAGTCACATAAAAAACGGTAATCAGAAATTATTCAAATGAAAAGCACTCATACAAAATATTTCTGCCTCAATGTACACTGGTTGTGTCTATTTGTAAAAAATTGGACCTTTAAGCAGCTTGGCTGCGGTAAATGAAGTTAGAAACCGAATTTGATGATTTGTTTTTCAACTCTGCATACTTGTCCCTTAATAGAAGAGATTTGCACCTCCATAGACTCTAGTTAAGATTAGCTAAGATCAATGTGCGGTGTATACCGTTATGATTATTTGCCGAATTTCTCCATTTCGAACCAGTCTCCCTGTTTCTTTCAATGACCGTGAAATATTTGCATGGCCATTGCACCGAAAATTTAATTGTTGTGTAAAATAGCTAAACCGAAAGGGGGAAAAAAGCGACAGTACGAGCATAATTCTAACTGCATTCGATTTGCATGCCATTTGTATCTAAAACTACGTTTCTGCTAAATTTTGGAGTTTACGTTTCTTTAGATTTGCATTGCGCATAGTAAAAATTGTTAATTTGGCGCATCGAATTTTGTGTTGTTGTAGCATAGAAATGTTATGCATAGTATTTTAAAACTATTTTTCGGTTGAATAGATTTGAAAGCAACCCATCCATCGATGAAGATTTTTCAACTCTTATTAAAAAAATATCTTTTCAGTACAACAAAAAATTTATTTTAAATTAAATAAAAATGGAATGCGTTTTTTTTTATTGAAATACAATTTTCGTTTACCACAAATGTTTCTACCGATTTTCGAACTGAAAGTTTTAATTTTTATTATATAAAAAAAAATGATCACAACTTAAAAAAAATCCCGGAGTCGGCTTGAAACTGTAGGTCCCTCCATTTGTGGAACAACATCAAGACCCACGCCACAAATAGAATGAGGATCTTGGTCAAACACCCAAAAAAGGGCGTAAGCGCTACTTATAGCTGCAATTTTGCATTAGCTGAATAATCCATTACTAAAATATTGAGTTGAAAGTTTATATCTATGTACGGTCATGAGTTGCCGGGTCCTGATGGCATCATATCAGCCCAACTGCGGGAAATCTGAGGAGGTGTCATGCCGCTGGCTGAGTCCCATCTATGCGAGCCAGGGGCTATATACCGGGATCTGGCAGGGCTGTGGAAGTTGTGTTCATACTCAAGGCTGGCAAGAGCTCACATGTCTCCCTTAAGAATTTTAGGCCAATCAGCCTCTCATCTGAAGCTGATTGACCTACACATAAGAAGCGAAATTCCTCGGGGGCGTTTGTCACATACCCAACATGCTTATTGTAAGGACAGATCAGTGGAATCTGCCCATCACACAATTGTTAAAGATATCGAGCAATCCCTATATCAAAGGGAATTCGCAGTTGGCGCCTTCCTCGACATTGAGGGAGCTTTTAATAACGTTTTCTCGGAGGCCATCACTAAATCTCTGGGTAGGCTGGGTGTTGGAGCCGACCTTTCCAGGTTTATGTACAGAATGCTCTCGTGGCAGAGTGGGGCGGCGTCTCTCTCCGCCGGCAGGTGAGCAAGGGCACGCCGCAAGCCGGTGTTCTCTCACCATTTCGCTGGATCATTGTTATCAATGACTTGGTGGAGGAGCTGGTGAGGAGGGGCTGTAAGGTGATTGCCTACGCGGATGATGTGGCATTAATTGTTAGAGGAAAGTTTATAGATAACCTGTATGATTTAATGCAGGGATATCTGAACGTAGTTGCTCGATGGGCAGCAGACTGCGGCTTATCGGTGAATACTCTTAAGACGAAGCTCGTCCTTTTCACGAGGAAATATAAAATATTTGTGAAGGTGAAGTACCTAGGCCTAATCCTTGACTGTAAGGTAACGTGGAAGCCCAACATTGAGGAGAGAGGAAGAAAGGCAACAATCGCCTTGTATGGATGCAAGAGCGCAATTGGCAAAATATGGGGCCTCTCGCCTAGATTTGTTTTCTGGCTCTATAATACCATAATAAAGCCAATCTTGTTATATGGAGTCGTTGTCTGGTGGAACTCACTGGAGAGGACGACATCAGTTAAAAAGCTTGAGAAAGTTCAAAGGTCTGCACTCCTTGGAATCAGTGGAGCGCTTCGAACTACTCCTACGCTGGTACTTAATGTAATGTTAAATGTGGCACCTATAGACAGCGCAGGCAGAATTGCCGCTGCACTTACTGAGGGGCTTGGGCTATAAGCTCAATCTCACATATGGGCACTCAAGCATCCTCAGAAACTTTGAGTTCATCCCCTCGTCGACGGATCAGTGTGCCCTCGCTTAGTCTAAGCCGAACTTTCTCCACCCATATTCCACCAAGGGAGGAGTGGACCGGAGACAACACTTGAGGACAGTGCCTAGTTAACCTGTTCACGTATGGCTCGAAGCTGGACGGTAGGGTTGGATGAGGAGTATTCAGCAAAGAGCTCCCCATCAAACTCATATTCAGGCTACCGGACCACTGCAGTGTGTTCCAAGCAGAGGAGGCCGCAATTAAAGAAACAGCTGACTTGCGACTTACTTGCGTAATAACTGTTAAGAAGGTAAATATTTACTCCGATAGCCAAGCGGCTATTAGGGCCCTAGGTTCTATTATGGTGCATTCGAAACTGGTCAGGGTATGCCTGGTCGATTGCATCAGAATTCTTCGATATAAAGATAATTTGGATACCTGGTCACAGTGACATTGCTGGAAACTGCGAAGCCGACGAGCTGGCCAAAAAGGAGAGGATCGGGATCTCCTTGACAGCCTGCGCTCTACTCCTAGAAGGATGGGCTTTACACGAACTCAGTGAGCGCTGGGCAAGGGATATTCGTTCGAGGGATATTCTGAGAATGACAAAATTTCATCTCTCAAATTTCGTGGGCATCCTCACGGGGCACTATCCGCGGCGCATACATGCCGTGAGACTCGGAATTACTTCGAGTCCTTTTTGCGTCAGCTGTATGGAGGATGAGGTGGAATTATCTCAGCACCTGCTCCTCAGCTGCCCAGCTCTCGCAATATGTGAGATTCAAGCATCTTGCTTCTCACTTATTTTCTGCGCCTGCTGATATAGCAGGTCTTGATAACAAAAATCTGATGAACTTCATCAGCAGCATAAAGAGGTTAACACAACCGCAGACCAGTCACCGTTCACCGTTCATCGTCTACAAACACTCAACCGATCTCTTTCCCTTTCGTCCTTTTGTTCCTTCACCTCTTGCAATGGTATGACAAAGGATGAACCAAACTTCTTTCGTCCAAGTGGACCCACTCTTTGGGCAACCATCACTACCTAACCTAACGGTCACGAGTGGATTCATTGTAATTTGGTTCTGTACCTTGACTTAGGAAAGAAGAAATACGAAAATTTTTCAGTGCCTCGCTTGTGGGCGAAAATTGGAATTTGATGCAATTACAATTCTTCCTAAGATCAATAGATTTCGAGAGAAACATTTATGAAAAAAGAATGACTAAATTTATAAAACAAAATACAAAAAATTTAAAATTGCACAACCAGTTGACGCTCTTCATTTACAGTCCCTAAGAAAATAAAATTACTTAGTCGCTACTAAATCTGAAATACAAAAGTTCACGGGCGGATAGAACGGACCGAACGTTGTATGTATAAATAGCCTCCCAACAGTAGTTTCTAGCAGTAAAACCAAACCTTTGGCTTATTTTTTCAAAATGCAATAACAACATTTTTGTTTGTGAAATATTAGTTGTGATTTTTTTTCAAAAATCTGTCTCTCCCTTTGCACCAAAGCTTGCACCTCTGTCGTCACTGCAGGCTCCATGGTGCAGATCGAAACTAGTAAATTCCTGTAAGTAGGAAATCAAATCTCTTGGGTATGCAAGTAACATTTCTCTGACCTGCGTTCCAGGGCATGGGAACATAGAGGGAAATGAAATTGCTGATGAGCTTGTCAGGAAGGTGTCCTCCTACCAGGTCCTTGGCATTCACTGACTGTTGTTAAAGGGGAATTGCACAACTTATTTCTCAGGAAAACACCGATCATATGGATCTGCATTTCTTTGTGTGGTATTCAAAAATTCTGGGGCCCCAGTACAATAGATGCAGGACTCAGAAAGTCCTGTGGACTCCATGCCATTCAATTTCTAAACTGGTAGTTGTGTTTACCGGTCATTGGACAAGCGGCACACACGCGGAAAAGTTAGAGTTACCATTTAACTCTCATTGTAGAAGTTGTGTGGACCATCCAGAGAAAGAGACTGTTGAGTACTTTCTCTGTAAATGCCCGGGTTTGGCAGCTAGACGATTAAGATCACTGGGTGCTCCTCTCTTCAACAGTCTGGGGCAGTGCGCCAAGCTAAGTCCAATCAATCTTCTCCATTATATCAACTGCACTGGCTGGCTGTAGATATCTCCCTGTTGGTGGTCTCAGAAAGGTATTAAAACGGCGCTTTATTGCTACTTGGGGAGTGCCAGAGAGAAGCTTCAACCATTTCACCTACCTACCTGTCCACCAAATTTTTTTAATTTGTTTATTTATTTTAATTAATAATAATTAAGAAATGCAATATTTCTTACGGACTATGGAAAACTGATTGATGATAAACAACCATGTTTTATTTTAACAATTCAATTAAAAATAAATTGAATTTAAACTTATTTCATTTTGATGTAGAAAATGTAACTTTCTTTATAGATTACATAGGAAAAAGTATAATACCTAACACATGGGGTGACATATCCCGGGCCGAATGCAGCGAAAATACGTTTTTGTTGTTGTTCAAAATTAGCTTTATTCATCAACGTGATTTCCATCAAGAACAGCGCCGCTCTAACATTTCAATACCACTTTTGTAGAACGATTTATCTGTTGCCTGAAAATAGGCCTCAGTTTCAGCTATAACCTCTTAATTTTTTTTAGGTTTGCGAACAGCCAGTAGTCGCTGGGAGCCAAATCAAGCGAATACGATGGATATGGGAGCAATTCGAAGTTCAGTTCATTTAGTTTTACCATTGTTTTGATTGACTTGTGACACAGTGCGTTGTCTGGATGAATGAAAACAGTGAGTAAACGCGGCACCACTTTGAACAGAGTTTTCTCATAGTCCAATGCTCATGCAATATAAAGCTAACATCTTCTTTTGATACCTATACGATGTCAGCTAGCGTGATCACTTTTCGATCATTCAAAACGATTTTGTGGATTTTTTTGAAGTTTTCTGGTGCTACCGTCTGTTTTGGACGTTTGGACGTCCACACCGCTGTGCATCATCGGTGTCTCTACGACCACGTTTGGAGTCAGCAAACCATCACTTTATTGTTGTTTCTGATGGAGTAGAGTCCCAATAACACTTCTAAAGTCATTGCTTCGCTTGAACGGTATTTTTCCCTTCACGAATCAGTGTAAAATTAAAACACGAAATTCGATCCACTTTTTGATCCATTGTTTTGAGAATAACAAAAGTAGCGCTACTCTCAGCACAAAAACTCACGAACTAATGAATAGAATATCATGAAATTTTCATAGCTATATTTTTAAGGTAAGTACTAACGGAAAAAGAGGGGACTTTTCAGGCCATGTATTATATCCACATTGAACTTATTGCTGCCCATGCGATAAATAGTTTTCATCAATTTAACAGATGTGGAGTGAATCTCCAAATATTGTTGTAGTTGCAAGAGCAGAATTTCATGGTTTACAGCAGGGGTCTTCAAACTGAGAAGCCTTAGGGCCAGGGGTATCGCAACTTTGAAATCCTAGCGCCATACTAATTCTTTCGGAATGTTCCAACGGCCAAAACAATTATAAATTTTCTGCACCCCTAAGCAAACAGGCATCTAGTGGCAAGTAGACTGCTACTATGTGCTATACTACGTCATATCTATTATTTCAGCTATCCACAACAGGTGGCATATTTAGGAAATTTTTTATTTTTTTTTTCTTCTGAAGACAACAGAAATAAATTTATGAATGGAGGGTGTCAAGAAATTTGGCAACGAAGTTCTGAAACAATTTTAGGCAAAATATTTCTATTTTTCTTGATTTTCTGCCATCCAAAATCTGACAATGGGACAGGAGTTACAGGGGGTAGGCACTGCCGTACGCTGGCTTAGTTGCGGAAACGTCCTCAAGCGCTTTTTTGAACTTCGAGCAGAGATCGAAATTTTTTTGAATGAGAAGCATCGCCCTTGTGTCGAATTAGGAAATAATGAATGGCTTCGGAAATTAGCATTCTATGTCGATTTGACAAATTATATGAACTGAGTTTGAGATTGCAAGGAGAAAATCAGCTTCTCCCTTATTTATACACCACAATCAAATCCTTCAGGCAGAAAATAATACTATTTTAATCGCAATTACGTAAAAAATGTTTCACACAATTTAAGACATGTGAAATATTCACCAACACTACAGAGACAGAATTTCCCGTCGATTTTGCGGTCGAAACTTTAAGTACCTACTTTGAACAATAATTTTGATAGTCGTTTCTTAGACTTTCATGCCATTGCGAATGAAATTAAGCTCTTTCATGGATATGTTTAAGAACAAATATCAAAATTCATCTTTGTTGGAATTTTATAAGAGTTTTCCACTGGCACAGTTTGATAATTTGCATAAGTTTGCTAGTGGATTGTTTTCTGTTTTTGGTACTAGGTACTTGTGTGAGAAAACGTTTTCCAAGATGAAGTACACAAAGAATGTTTACAGATCTAAATTAACCGATCAGCATCTTAAATCTCTTTTAATATTTAATTGGAACAAGTAAAATTAATCCACAACTACAAACAATAGTTGGTGGAAAATCACAACTACATAAATCGCATTAGTATTTTGTTCTTATATTACTGGGACAAATTTCAATTAATTATTTTTTAGTTATTAATATGCTTAGGTACTTCATATTTCTGTCGTAAAGTTTTGCCGTGCAAGTAAATAAAATCGAGTAATTATCATTGTGTTTTCATTCTCCTCCACTAAAATTATAACAGCAATAGTAACAACAGTAAAACATTAGCTGTCGTGGGCCATATTGATGGCGCTAGTCTTAAGCTGTTGCGGGCCGTAATTTGGAGACCCCTGGTTTACAGTATCGAAAGCTTTAGAAAAATCTAGAAGTTCGAACATGGTAAGTAGTTTACCATGACAAGAAGGCAGGGTAAAGTCTCCCATTACCTTTGGCATGACCGTTGAAAAACTTAAATAAGCAAACTACCAACAACTAGTCAGTATTGCAAAGAATGAGTTTTTTACTGCACGAAAAGTGACAAATTTTACACGAATTTCACTTTCAACATGATTTTGTTAAACACTGACCTGCTTCCGAAACGGAATAAATAAAGAGCTATAGTCTTGGCAAAACTAAAAAATAAAAACAAAAAACAATAAAAAGTAAAAAAGCAATAAAAAGTAAAAATAAAAACAAAAAAGCTTGAGCACAGGGCTTTGGTGGCTACGGCAGATGGGCAGTGACGTCGATGGG
Source organism: Anastrepha fraterculus (assembly GCA_037575425.1). NCBI lineage: Eukaryota > Metazoa > Arthropoda > Insecta > Diptera > Tephritidae > Anastrepha > Anastrepha fraterculus. Next base: position 20,419 of record JAYXIM010045468.1, read on the forward strand.
TATGCATTCAATATACTTACATCTGTATGTACATATGTATGTCTGCAAACTGATACACCCTAACCCATTGGGATGAGCGCTTAAGAGTGTTGTAAGCGCACATTTACATATAAATAAATTCATGCATCGGTATGTATATACATATATAGTTGTATTTGTAGTTACTCGTTTAATGCAGAAAAAAGTGTATACTTTCGAAAACTGGGCCACTACTTCCACATTGCTAAAGTTTACGCTTGTAAAGACTTACTTAAACATCTCTATGTGAATATAAAAATGTTTGCAGTACAACTGTACATTAAGTGGAATTTTACATACATACACATTCATACATACATCTATATATAGCACCTCACTCATTTTATATGCAATTTGTTGTGAAAATATTTTTTTATTTTTGTTTTTCGTTAGCCGCAACTGAAGATGCTGCTGCTGCTGCTGCTGCTGTTGATGTTGCTGCTTTGCATTGCAGGCCAGCGATTGCTTTGATAATTTATGACAATCCGCGATTGCATACCCTCACCCTTATACATATATGCATATATGCATATCCACATGACACATCAAATGCTTCTAGTGACTCTTTTCGGAGTTGAATAACCGCAGAATTCTCTAGGCCGTACATTTTCAAGTTAGTGCCCTACAAATAGTTTTTTTTTAATGCCCACAACAACAAAATACGTTCCTTTTGAACAATGCGATTTTTTTTGTTTTATTTGCATTAAACCATTAACGATCGTTGACTTGTGACTCTACATCGTCCAATAGATAAAGTACATAGTAAATATGTATGCGCACACTGGGAATGTCAGTGATCGGATTCTGAGATCTTAGTGGTTTTTTAACTTTCAATAGTCTCGGAAATAGTTGAAAGGGATCTCGGCATAATATTATATGAGTACATATACATTTTTGTTAGCTGAAAATATGACTTTTCTTTGGTTCCTATTTTATGAGAGAAAACTTACATTAATTCAGGTTTGCAAGATTTCGCATTTTCATCAATTCCAGATTTTCACAAATTTTGACTATTCATATATTTAATTTTTTTATATAAAAATATATACCTTAATTATCTTTTTACATGCATTTTTTTTACACAACTTTTTTTAACACGATTCTCAATATTTTACGAATTTTTCTTGAATCTAATAGACCAAAAAAAGTGAGATTTTTCGACTCATATACGAAGCAATTAAATTAGTATTACGAAAAGTCTCTGAGAGGCGGTAGATTTTGCCCTAGCCTTTTAATAACTTATTTCTTCTATGAATTAAAATGTGTAAGCACAAAAAAAAATCTTAAGAGAACTCTAAAAAGAACTTTTAGATATTGTTTTACTTAATTCTCTTTTTTCAGGAATTTTTCGGGAACGTATCTATCGTGCAAAAAGGGAATTAGGCGTCTAGTTCATATTACAAGAAAACTAAGTAATACCATATTTCACACTTGGTACAAAATTTATAAAAATTCAACAAATCTTCATCTAAACTTCGCACTTTTTAGTCAGAATTTAGCTTAAAAATACTTCTTTTTCGTTTTTTAACTCTGAGTACGCAGTTTTATAGCCCATAAAATTTTATTCTAACAAAGTGTAAGTTTTGAGTGGTTCAGAATTCGCGTTGATTTTTGACAATTTTTTTCGTTGAGGTGTTGCGCATTTTCTTCTTGAACGAATTCACGATATTTTTTTATATGGAAGGAAATGCGCAACATCTCATTTTTACATGTTGACGATAAGTGTATAATGTGTGGTAAATTTGCAATGTTTCCTTGCAAAGTGGTGTGTTCGTCGGCAAGCTTTACGTGCAACAATTTTATCACAAGAAACTTTTTCCATAGTCACTTTTGAGATCAGTGACTTTTCCACATGTTTGATAGCCGTGTGGTATTAAATGAGAATGTAAACTCTTTTCCTTCTTCTTGATTTTCACCATAGCCGTTCAAGCGATTTTGGGCGAGTTTAACAATTTCTTTTCATCATTTCCTTCTCGTACTAACCGGCGCCAGTTAGACACACCAAGTGGAGCCAAATCTTTCTTCACCTTATCTTTTAAACACAGAGCAGATCTTCTTCTGTTACCACTAGCTTGTACCGTACTTTCAGAGCCGGAGCGCTTGTATCCATTCTGTTGACATGACCTAGCTAACGGAGCCGTTGGATTTTTATGCCGAAGGAAAGTAGGTGGAGTAAAATCTCTGATCGCTATTCATTTGGGATCTGCATACGGTTCAAGCAACTTCAGGGCTTCGCCCAAGTATCCTCTGGGTAGTTTCCGAACATCCGTTTGGGAGCGAACAAATGAGGTAAGGCGAAACAATCCTGGATATCTGTGTGTGCGCTGGGCAAAGCGTCGAATGAGAACTCTCTACTTTGATGACGAGCATTAATACATAAATGATGATTCAGATTTTTGAATTGCCTATCTCAGTCAGATCTCGACTGAAGAAAACCTCCAAAGAATACTTTCTGTTCGTAAATGTTCGGAATTTTTTTTCAGGCTGTCTGCAGCCCGTGCCCTGCCTAGTAGGTAAATATGTAAAACTATCAGCATGACTTTTCAAAAGCCCACTTCTCAGAGCCTCACAGTAGACACTGATGCTTATGTGTATTATACCTGTGTAAAGATCTATAGGAAAGACGTCATGTCTTTCTATAAATGCATATGGATAAGGTTGCGTGGGACTATGTACTCGAGGTGGGCTTTATAGTCCGGGAGCCAGGGGTCAATTTTGGATTGCGTTTTTATACCGTTAAATTCTTGACTATACTTGTGATTTAGCATTCATGAATAACGAAAGTGAACGTCAGCTGGCGCACTCGCGGTGGGTGTGATTGTGGGAGGATACGAAACGTGTCGAAAAAAATTTCTACCAACTCATTTAATACCGGCTGACATTTTTTTTGTGTATTGTTGACATTTAGTAGAATAAAAAAAATAGTCAGCTGCGCCGTAGAGGGGGAAAATACGTCAGCTGAACAGGCGAACTTGTAAAATAAATTAAAAAGTAAAACTACTTTATGCCGATTGAAATTTTTTTACATAATTTTGGACACATGAAAATATAATAATGATGGTCAGCTGCGTTTATAGCGGTGGAAAGACAGTCAGCCGAAGCAAGAATGTATCATTGCGTTCATACATCTCGGCGACGCGCGGAACTTTCAATGCTTCGGCTGACGGTCTTCCCTCCGCTATAAACATAGCTGACCATCATTTTTTCGACACGTTTCGGAGCATCCCACGCACGTACCCACCGCTACTGGACCAGCTGACGGTTGGTTTCGTCATCCATTGGATGACGTCTGCCTTCAGTATTAAAATCAGTCGGCATGAAATGATGAGGTCAAAATGACCCCTGGCTCCCGGATTATTAGCTGCCTGAGCAATCTTCCTCCATTCGTCACAATCTAGCGCTAGAGATTTCCAGTTTTTGACGCCTAATTTGTTCAGATCCTCGGTGGCGTTGTGCAGCTAAGTTGTGTTTTTTCTGCCACGGGATCTTGAGTATAGAGGATTGTAGCCCGGCAGAAGTTTTTGTGGCTTACCGTTATCCATGTGGATGATGTGACCTGCACCACTGATTCGTTTCCACTTGATACATTTTACAATATCTTCGCCTTTGCAGGGACTTAGTAGATCTTTATTGTGCCTTATTCTGTACTCGCCGTCATTTTCGCCGAATATTTTGCGCAATATTTTGCGCGGCGGAACTATCCGCTAGAACACGAATTGTGTCAATTGTTCCCGCGATAATTAGGTCTCCTTTGTAGGTACGAGCCGTATTTATATCTGGTCAGGGAAACCCCCGCAGGATTGCTTAGCAATTTATACTCTTACAACAATAGTAACATTGAACAAACTATAGTAGCCCCACTCACAGAACTATTCTCCGTTTCAGGCACCGCCTTTTTAAAAAGCTTTTCGTAATAATAAAAGGCGATTCTCACATTTTCTACTCCCTCTCTCATAGGAAAATAGAAAATTCTTATCGAACTCCACTATTTCTTGTTTGCTTACAGAGTGCCCATAATGGGTGAAAGCGTTCACACACATAATTATATGACCCACTGTGATTTCTTTAGAAGTTACACATCCATCCATAAGCAATTGAGCCATGGCATGTGTGCACAGTACTGCATATAAAGTACATATGTATGTGTTTACCTATGCAGGACTCCTGTTCTTAATGTTGCACATATTCTCCACACATGAGTTGGACTCATCAACGGCAATTTCGACGTGTGAAGTGCCTCAGCGTCAGCATCGTTAACGAGTAGAAGGACTTGCTGCGTGAAATTTTCGCTCACCTTCATGAGCTGCTGCTGCTAGTGCATATGCATGTGCTCATATGTGGCACTTCTTGAAGGAAGAAAAAAATAATAACAGAATTTCACACACGTGCTGCAGTAATCTGCCGTTACAAAGGTCCGCTAGTCGAAGGTATGATATGACACATGCGTGCTGATACACAACATATGCACATATGCACGCCTCCGAGTGGCAAACACGTGAGCCGCTGCCATCAAAAGTTGTACTGTACTACATCGTATTATTGCAAATCAACAGAAAGAACTGCGAGGTGGATTTCTACCTCAGTCAATTTTCGAGTGGACACGGCTGGTTCAAAGCAAACGCATCTTGAGCCGAATTGAGGCACGAACACTAACCTTGCCATGCCCATTGCGGAGGTGATAATTCATTGCATTTATTTATTCAGGTTGCTGGCTCATTTTTTAGTTACTGTTGGTTATGAAGCTCTGCGCGTCTGAGATCATTATGAATACGTTTTACATGCACGCAGATTCTATTGGGTGGGCCATGTAAAATTTGCTTTTTGAATCGGCTATAAAAAAAAAAACACTAATTAATATTTTTTCAAACTTTTTTTTTATTTTGAAGATTTAACATTGTAATTTATGAATGAAAAATAATATCGTTCAAATGACTGCCACGACTGGCTTTACAGTAGGCCATTCGATCAACTCAATTTTTAAGCACATTTTCGATTCTTGGGGCTCCAATTTCATGAATGGCAACTTCGATTTCGTGTTTTAAAGCATCAATCGTCTCTAGATGGTTCTCATAGCATTTATCCTGAACGGCTCCCCACAAAAAATAGTCCAACGGGCTTAAATCACAGCTCCGAGGCGGCCAATTGATATCGATTTTCAAAAAAGGTAGCCAAAAGTTCGAGTGCAACTTTGGCAGTGTGACAAGTTGCACCGTCCTGTTGAAACCAAATGTCATCCATTTCATCCTCTTCAATTTTTGGAAACAAAAACTCGTTGAGCATGTCACGGTAACGCTCGCCATTTACTGTAACCGCGGCTCCTCGCTCATTTTCGAAAAAAAAATGGCCCGATGATGCCGTCAGACCAAAAACCGCACCAAACAGTGACTCGTTCTGGATGCATTTGCTTCTCTACAGTAACGTGTGGATTTTCTGAGCCCTAAATCCGACAATTTTGCTTATGATGTGAAAATCAGAAAAGAAGAAGAAGACTCGCCACTTTGGAAATAGGTTTTCAATATTTCCCAATTTTGTTCAAGCGTAAATGTCAAACCTTTAAGTAAATTATGAACACATTTGACATGTCATTTGTGTTACCATTCTCAAAAAAATAGGTGGTTCAAAAAGCAAACGGTATATGGCCCACCCTGTATTGCAGTTATCAGCTGATTGCAGCACAAAATCTACAATATTTTCTTGGCTTAAGATACTAAAGATTTCGAGAGCATAGCATGGGCAATGGGACAAGACGGTATCAACATCTTCTTCACTGTCTGTGTAGAATGCACAATTTGGGGAACTGTCATGACGACATCCATGAAGGTATTTTCGTCCCCTTAAAATAATTGAGTTAGGTGGTAGTTTGTTCCATCATAGTTCCTTTACTACCAACACGTAATGATGGGTAGTAAGTAGTTCATGCTTCCATCTATGCTTACGTGATCTTGTTCATTGGTCTTTCCAGTGGGTGATCGAACGATACCTTTATTCTGCTAGAATATTTTTGTGCCTTACTCTACCGTCGAGTTTGGATAGCCTTATATAAAATCTCTGCATTTCTTTTGTCAAAATGTCTATCGAGATTAGTCCCGCAATGATGAAGGAGACGTCATTAGAAATTGCACGCAAGCCGCAGGTAGTTTGCAAAGCACTTAGCGGATAGACGGATATTATTGTTTTTGGGTAGCAATTTATATCCAATGTAAGAGCTCAATACTCTACTATACAGGATCCTTTTGCTGATGTTTGGCATTATTCTTAACAACCAGGACTGTAAACTCGAAGCATCCTTCACGGCATCTTCTAGATGCGATTTAAAGTTTAAACGATTATCAATCATTGCCCCTAGGTATTTAATAGCGGATTTTAAGTTGATAGTTACGGTCCGTGAAGATACAGTACATAAAGATACAGCGGCTTCGTTGGCTGGGTTATGTCATACGAATGGTTGCAAATGCTCTCGCTCTGAAAGTACCTATTCGCTGCGGTAGCAGCTGGTGGTAGCAGAAGCAAGGGAAGGTCTCGTGCTCATTGGAAAGAGCAGGTGGAGAGAAAGAAACGACTGACGGGCTTTGTTAGACTCAAAATCGCTTAATTGATTATCGCGCCACTGAAGAAGAAGAATAAGAGTTACAGTCCGTACACTTGCAATAATAAATTCTACTGTCTTCCTGCTGCTTATTAGGACTACACATCAGTTTTATGCTCAGCTAATTCACGGTTCATGAACACTAACTATGCATTGATTTTGCTGACTCGCTTGTTATTCTCTCAATTTCTTGGATGTCTGTTGCCACTATTACTACCGCGATGTCATCAGTGAATGCAATGATTTTTCTTTTAGGAGGTATGACCAATCTTAGAACGTCGTCGTACATTAAGCTCCATAGTGATGGACCTAAAACAGATTCTTGAAGCACCCCTGCTGAGAAGTTAAACTCCTAAATGCCTTTGTCACTTGAGTACCCTATTTTGCGGTTTGTAAAACAGCTTCCAGTTATTCTGAGAGTATAGCTAGGCGCGCCTACTTTTGTGTTTGGTTTTAGGAGCTTTTTTTATCGTTCAGAGTTACCACAGCGTAGTATAGACTCCTGTGATACCACCGAGGGGATTTTCCTTACCTCAGAGCTCTTATTTTAAGCTACAAGTTTTTGCCAACGATTACTGCAGTAACTTTCCATTAGTTTTACTGTACCATTGGAAAACCAAAATAATTGTCTACTTAAAGTAAGAGTATTTTGTGCTCATCCTTGATAAGAGCCTTGGAAAATACTAAAATGGGGAATACAGCCAGTTCAAACCTAACCAATCCTGGTCTAATATCTTAAGTTACTCTTAGAATAACGTTTGATGTTTCGTTGGCGCAAAAATTTTGAAGCAAACAGGACGCCAGTGCACTTATTTCTATTCTGCTATTCTAGTGGCGAAACTTGATCTCCTTATAGACTCCAGACAACCTTAATTTCGCAGTAACCCTCTTCTAAGGTTTGTAACGTCACCGTTGACTCACAAGGAGCTCCTCCGCCGCCCTTTTCATATGACCAAAGTCTCGGGTGAAGCCTATCCTAAACTAGGAAAAAAAGGTTGGTCTCCATCCGCCTACAACTGTCGTTTTCGTCCTCGGTGCTAACGCTACCCTCACCTCGCCTATGTCCGCAAGATATTGAGGACCGGAAGAAGTAGATCCTTAGAATAGCAGTAGTACAACTAAGACCACTTGGGTTAGATTATAGTGGTTACCACTTTTCAGAAGGCTTTCTTGTGCCAAGAGGCCCGTTCTGATGCCACTAGCTTGGACTTAAGTTCCACCACGAAGTGATGCTTTTTAAGTACAGCTTGATTCGCTATGAGTAGTTTAATTTGGTCTACTTGTAGATGACGGGCTAAAAGTGCTACTTTGGACTAAGTAGGCAAATGAGTAGGAAAATTCTCTTTTGACGAGCAGAACTAACACTTCATAAGGCTCTCATCATGCCAGTCCTAACGTATACCGCAGAAGTTTGTCCGATGCTAATATCCGATGAGGCGTCACTTTGAGTGTTTGAGAAAAGGAATCTGCGCAAGATTTTTGGATTTTATCACGTTGGTGTCGACGAGCATCTTAGGCGACAGAACAGCGAATAAAGATCCAGCGGCTTCGTTGGCTGAGTCATATGGTCCGAATAGATACAAACGCTCTGGCTCTGAAAGTATTCGATGTGGTACCAGCTGGTAGTAGCAGGGGAAGAGGAAGGGCTCCTCTGTCTTGGGAAAATCAGAAGAACTTGACTTCAGTTGATGTGTCCAACTGGCGCCGGTTAGCACGAGAAAGAAACGACTGGCAAGCTTTGTTAAACTCGGTCAAAATCGCATAAACGGTTATCGCGCCAATCAAGTAGAAGGAGATAACTGACTTTTTGTCCTACCATTAGCATGGGAAAGAAGATTTTCGTGTGGTTCATTAACAGAGTAAAAGTAAAAACTTACGAGAAGATCTTTTTAGAATCATTTACTGTTGGCATAGTAGAAGCGGGGGGAGAGTGGATGTCAACTATCGACATACTGGCCTTGATTTTGGCACGGCTTAGGAGAGACAACGGCAATTGCTTGGATCTCGCCTTTCTGAAGAAATGCATCGTGGTCTGCACATACGGAGTGGAGCTCGCCATTCAAAAGGCTTGTGTTTTCTCAGAGACGCCACTTAAGGACGCCGCGCTATGCAATGCCCATAAAAAAAAGCACACATATCAATAAGTGCGTATGTATGTATGTATGAAAGTATATTCTTACTTAGAAATGTTTGCTTTCCTCACACCGCAAACGCACAGTTGCAGGCGTGTTAAGTCCACTGGGAGGACGCTGCTGAGCAAAAAACAAACTGCATCTCCTGTCTAAAGCATGAATGGCTGGCTGACTGGCTGATTTGCCAGAATGTCCTGTTGAGGAAAGTGAGCAGCAGCAACGATTTTTAATATTTTCTCACGCAGTCACTTAAGCGAGAAAAATAAAAGACAAACAAGCAAGCAGTAAGAAGAAGAAGAAGCACAAGCATGAACAATGGCGTGCTGTGACTTTGGCGCGTTCTATAAAATTGCATACACGCAAAATTTTAATGTGGCAAGTATTCATATGGGTTTTCTCAAAGTAGCAATTGCGCCTTGAATGGCTTCATCATCTTCGCCCCTCAAGTGCTATCTCAGGCACTCATGTGCAATGAGCCATGCCAAATGCACCTTAGGCATCTGCACTGCTGGCAGCCGTGACTGCATGAGAATTTCCAACAGCAATCGGAATGGCGCCATGCTGTCTGAAGGCGATCGGGGCTGTTGCAATGCTACAGATGCGCATACATATGCATGCACGTACACGCATACATTTTTATGAATGTAATTTCGAAATTTCCAAAAACTAATCGAATGCAGCCACTGGCGGAGAAATGTGACGCACACGTGAGCGATAAGAAATACACAACTGCATGCATGCAAGAATGTTTGGGCAAAATATAAATGCAAATGCAAGTATGTTTGTAGGCCTGCAAGTATTTAGGACCTACATTTGAGGTAATGGTTTTTGTGTGTAAATTTGTATGCCTACATACATACATATGTACGTATACGAGTATGTGCGGTGATTAAATATTTTTCATCAGCTTTCGAAGTCAATATTTCTCACATTCGCAAGCTTCGCAACTTACCCGTCTTGATTTCCTGCTTTCACTCTTCCACGCTTTATTTGCTCCGCTGATATTTTCCCATTCGTGCGGCTTTTGATTTCCGTTCCGATTCACTTAGTCGGCGATCCTGCTGTTAGCCCCTGTGGTTTTTGATTGCTCATACATGCGAGAAGAAAGCCCAAATAGTAACATGCAAGGACCCTCGTACATATATCTATACAAATATTGAATATTTGAAATGCTTTTAATGAATGTAAGGAGGCCCAAGGGTGGTCGAGCTATATTAAGAACGTAGAATGATTCTTATGTAGACTTGTTTTTTGTTTTTAATTAAACTTCATTTTGTATTTATAATTCATAGAATGCCCTTTAAAAATATTTGAGTTAATTTAAAAAGTGACACTGATTTAAATATATTTTGAAATATCTTTTCTAGTAAACGAATTCAATATTTTATGCGCTCTTAGATGCGCAGGATCGGTACTAGAGGTTAGTCCATTTGGGTGTGATTGAAGACGATTTCGGTAGTTGGTGGTTACATTTTTTATTTTTATTTTATTAAATTTCTTTAATTCTTTAGTCCCGATGAATCCGGTCATTTGTCACGTACCATGGAGCGTTTACCAGGCTGCGTAGGTTCTTGGATTGGAAACGTAGCAGAATAAGTTTGAATTTGATGATGTGCCCAACAGTTGTATTCTATCAGTCCAGACTGGTTTCAGCACAGATTTGTAAAGGGTAAGTTTGTTGCCCATTGAGCGTCCCCCTTTGGCGTAACAGCCAAACATATCGCACCCTAAATACAAAAGGGTCACAACTCAAAATTTTCCACACTCGAGCTTGACTTGTTTACAGTAGCACAGAAAACAAACTATGTGACATATCACGCTGAAATTTGCCATGTAAGCTTATAACAGTCCTACCAAAAAACAAAAAATGTATTTTTGCCATATGTCATCCGCGGACCGTTTTATTGATAACGTCTCGTTCATATTTGAGCAGAACGTACATTTTGAGTGGTCACAACTTTTTGTATTTAGGGTGCGATATGTGTCGAAGTTTGAATCCTAGGGCAAAGATATGCGATTTCCATGTAAGGCATAGACGAGTGCAGACTTAAAAAAAATGTAATTAAATAAAATTTAAAATCAAAATTAAAGTGTGATTTTTCAAGAGCTATAGGAAAGTTGTTCAAAAAAACACACGTAAAATTCAGAAAAATGCATGCAATTTTTATTTAAATCGATAGTACAGACCATATAATTCAATGTTTGAAGATTATTTCATGCAAATGTTGACCGCAACTGCGCTTCAAATGGTCCGTCCGCTTAGTCCAATTTTGGCATACTCTTTTCAATGTTTCGGCCGGTATCTCACATATAAATGCGTTAATGTTGTCTTCCAATGCGTTAATTGAAGCCGGCTTGTCTGAATAGACATGAGCTTTAACATAGCCCCACAAAAAATAATCTAAAGGCGTTATATCGCACGATCTGGGTGGCCAATTGACAGGTCCCGAACGTGAAATAAAATGTTCACCGAACTCGCCTCTCAACAAGCCCATTGTTATGTGTGCTGTGTGGCATGTGGCACCATCTTGCTGAAACCATACGTCATGCAAGCCAAGCTCTTGCATTTTGGGCAAAAAAAAGTTGGATATCATTTCACGGTAGCGTTCACCATTCACAGTTACCTTACGATTCGCAGCATCTTTGAACAAGTACGGTCCAATGATACCTCCAGCCCATAAACCGCACCAAACTGTGACCTTTTCTGGATGCATTGGTAGCTCTTGCAATTCTTCTGGCTGATCTTCACTCCAAAATCGACAATTCTGCTTATTTACGTACCCCATTGATCCAAAAATGAGCTCCGTCGCTGAACACAAATTTTCGATAGAAAAGTGGATCTTCGGCCAACTTTCCAAGAGCCCATTAACCAAAAATTCTGCGTTGCGGTAGGTCGTTCGGCTTCAATTCTTGCACCAGCTGTATTTTGAAAGGCTTCCCACCTAAATCCTTTCGGAAAATTTTCCACGTTGTTGAGTAACAGAGGCCCAATTGCTGCGAACGGCGACGAATCGATAATTGATGGTCATCACTAACACTGGCCGATACAGCTGCGATATTTTCTTCAGTTCGCACTCTACGTAAGCGTGTTGTTGGTTTGATGTCCAATGATGTAAATTTGGTTCGAAATTTAGTCACAATTCACAATTGTTCGAATAACCGCTTCAGTGGGTCGGTTAAACTGACCATAAAATGGAAGAAGCGCGCGATAAACTTTCTTAACAGAAAACGCATTTTTATAATAAAATTCTATGATTTGCAAGCGTTGTTCGTTTGTAAGACGATTCATGGTTAAATTATAGACCAAACTGAAGATGTTTGGCAGTGAAACAAAACACGAAACGTGCGTCAGCTGTTTAAACCAACTGTTTAAAAGATAATAGCTAAAAAATCACCCTTTATTTACTGAAAAGTGTTCATAAGTTTAAGTAAGTCATATGATTGCAAACATTTAGGCCAAATTAATCATCCACTTTTGAGTCACTTTTTTTAATAAATTAAATAAATTATTTTGAGTAATGGAGAATAGCAGTTCATAACAAGCTAACTGAGGACCACAAATTGCTCAGAATTCAACATTGGAAAGACCTCATTAAAGAGGTGAGAAAATACGAGAACTTCCTTTACAACATTGTAACTGGTGATGAAACGTGGCGTTTCCAACATGAACTTGAAACTAATCGTCAAAATACCCCAGACCAGCCACCACCCAAAAAATCGCGTTTGGAAAAAAAAAATCAAGTCGATGCTCATTTGTTTTTACGATTCCAAAGGAATTGTCCCGAAGGAGTTCGTGCCAACGAGTCAAACCAACAACGCAATTTTCTATCTTGGCGTTTTGATGCGTTTGCGAATTCGCCCTGAATACCGCGAAGGAGAATGCTGGCGTTTATTGCATGATAACGCACCATCTCATCGATCCACTCTTGTGACTGATTTTTTGTCTACAAATCGCATTTTAACCATCAATTACTCACCGTATTCGCCTGATATGACTTCTACCTATTCGGAAAATTGCATTTGGCAATGAAAGGAAAACGTTTTGCGTCCGTCCAAAAGGCTTGTACCGACATTCTGAAGAACATTCCGGTGAATGACTTGAAACACTCTTTCAAAAAACTTTTAGATCGCGCAAAACAGTACATCGAGGCCAGAGGGGACTATTTTGAATAAATAAACTCGGAGTTATCAGAACAAAGCTCCTGTCGTTTCTATTTTAGCTCAGTCCTGTTTATTTTGGACTTCACCTTGTAAGTATGATATTATGGTGTCTGAGAGTAGATATACGACCGCAAAGGTTTTTTGAGCAGTAAATATATGTATTTTTTTTTAAATTTAATTTAGTTTTTGATTTACTGTTCATAGTAGAAGAAATTTGATTACAGTTTTTCTCAAAAATTATTATATTAAATTTAACTAGTCAAAAATTTCATTTAAACGAAATAAGATAAATTAAAAAGTAGGGGAATAAAAGAAATATAATTTTACAAAATTATGTTTATACATATTTACATGCATACATCTTTCGAAAGCTTGAGCGCTGTTCATTTGGACGAAATATTTTGTAATAAAATAAAAGTACAGGAGCATTAAAAATCCAAATATCAATACAGGAAGCGTACAGTATTTAAGGACAACTTGAGGATAAAACTAATTAGCTTTTATTGTGAACAAAATTTAATGAAACTTCACGATTTTTTTACACGACATTAACTGCTCAATTATCCCTAAAATCATTGAATAACATTTCTATTAGCTGTAATAATTTCCTCGATCCGGGTCCGGAAGCGATTGCATGCCCTTTTTCATACTCCCTATTCATATTGACCATAAAGGTATTAGTCGCAGTCTTGAGAGAAGAAATGGTGTTATGAGGATGTTTAGTGGATTCACGTTCAACTACGTCCCATACGTAATAATACAGGGGATTAAAGTCTAGGGAGTTAGGCGACTATACGTTCGGCGTTATGTGGTAATGGAAATTGTCAGCCATCTAATCTTGTGTCACCATTGCTTTGTGTGAAAAAGCAGGGTCTTGCTGAAAGATGATTGAGCTATCACCGCGTACACTATCAACCCAGGGTTCCACTACTGTCTCTATAACCTCGATATATGCCGCAGCATTCACTCGAAATCCTTGAGTAAAGAAGTTTGGTGGCAAGGCAAGTCCTTTGTTGCTAACAACATCTAAAATCAGAGCAATGGTTAGAAAATTCGTGTGCACGGCAATAGGTCCCTCTACAGGATCGGAACTTACAAATCTGCGTTTCGAAGAGTTTTATGTTTTATAAGCTTATAAATGTATTAATTTTTTGCTAAAAAAATATTAATTTTTTTAATTATCAAAATTAATAATAAAATTATGAATTTTTTTCGAAGTATCCCGTCAGTCCATAAGTTCGTGCGTATTTTACCCATAGTTTCACTTTTGTACAATTTTTGCATACAAAAAATTATTCCCGAAATATAACGGAACTAATTGTATTTTCTTTGATATATTTTGCATTCAACAAGTGATTTTAATCGCGGATAGAAGCACGTGTTGTTAAAATATAAAATGGAATCTTCGAACGCATATAAGAGGCATATTAGGTATTATTTTTATAAAAGTGGTAAAAATGCAACAACTGCTGCTGCAGAAATAAACACTGTTCACGGAGAGGATACCGTGAGTGTAAGGACTGCGCAAAAGTAGCTTTCAAAATTTCGAAGTGGTAACTGCGATCGCATAGACCTTCCGTCACCAACCTTCAGCAGAGAGTGAATGTGTGTTCTTAGCTGCTGCAACGGCTTGAAAATGAAAGTTTTTTAAACCGTATCCTTACTGGTGATGAAAAATGGGTCCATAAAATTATCCTGTTCGCAAATGCCAACGGTTAGATAAAGATGAAACACCAGAACCGACCCCTAGAGATGGCCTTCCCCCCAAGAAGATTCTTTTGCCTATTTGTTGGGATATGGCCGGTATTGTTTATTATGAACTTTTGGACCCAAACCAAACGATAAATGCTGATTATTATTCCCATCAGCTATCAAACCTGAATGAGACACTGAAAAAAAATCGATCGTCTTTAGTGAATAGATGCAAAGTTTTGCTTCACCACGACAACGCAAGGCCTCATACCACAAGGCAAATATTAGGCAAGCTGAACGAGCTCGGATGGGAGCTAATGCCGCATCCACCATACTCTCCGGATATTGCACCCTGTGATTATCACCTTCTCCGTGGACTTCAATCCCATATGAGTAACAAGAACTACTCCTCAAAAGAAGCTATTAAAAGGGATATCGAAGCGTATTTTGGTTCCAAGGATAAAAAATTTGTTGATCAGGGAATTAAAAATTTGCCTAAACGTTGGAAAGACATTGCAAATAATGAAGGAAAATATATTATTGATTAATAAATAATTTAAACATCTTTTTTATTAGTTTTAAAGCCACCTTTAAAAAACGCACGAACTTTTGGACTGCCCTGATACTTCAAAAGGAATTTTTTATTTAAAATAAGAAAAATAAAAACTATATTACCAAATGAGCAAATGCTTTTTTTTTAACTATGAATATGCATATATGAATATAAGTACATACATACATATATTAGGCAGGTCAACTTGGTCTGAAAAAAATAATGCAAAATTTTTAATATTATATGTATATGAATGCAAGTTTTATGTTTTTTATATATATTTTTTATTTGAAATAAAATCATTGGAACAAATATTTTTTTTTATTAAAAAGTTTGGAAAATGGGTTTTGTTCCTTTAAAAATAGTCAAAATGAGTGAATTTTGTAATTTTTCGCTCTCCAACGGAGCCAAATATCAAAACTTCAATTTATCGTACCAAAAAAACACGTGCATATATTTTCTTACAAAACAATCTATAAAAAAAATAAAATTAAAAGTAATAATTAATAAAAACTAAAAGTAAGTCGGCTCAAAATGCATTTTAGAACGAAGATTCCCCGGACTTTCCTACTCAGAATTAGCAGTAGAATACTTCAGTTGCCGAAAGAAAGTAGGGAAAACATTTGACCCACCCTAACCCACATTCTTCTTCAAAAATTTTAATATGATATATTTCATTTAAACCAAAAATCTTGTAATTTAAAATAAACAACATGAATTAGGGTACTAAAAGACCCAAAGTATTATAAATATTAATTTTGATTAAAAATACAATTTTTTTTTACAAAAATTTTTGATTGGTTTCGATTAGTTAAGTTAAAAACTATATTTTAAATATAAGTTACATAAATAAATATATAAATGTGAATATTAAAAGGCTAAATATAAATATAAGGTGGCGCAAATTTAATCATCCTGTCGGTAAATTGATAATCTTTGCAAATGGTGTTGTACGTCAATCGTATTTGAGATTTATGAACTAGACAGCTGCAGTAAAGGTCAAAATAAAGATTTCCATCACTCAAAACCACTTTTTGTTTTATTTAGTTAAAAAGTTATTTCAAAACAAAATCGGATGATTAATTTTGCGCCATCTTGTACTCTATGAACCATATTTACAGGCAACGTTAACAAGTAGAAGGACTTATTGGTGAAATTCCCAGCCACCTTCATAAGTTTTCAGTGAATATACTTTAAATATGTACCTATGTATGTATGTGTGCCACAGTATATTGTGAAATCACAAATTTTAGCGATTTCTTTGAAGGAAAAATATCAATAAAAGCAACATTTCACACACGTGTTGCAGGCGTGCATGTTGCAACCTGCCATTACAAGGGTCCGTTAGTTGAAGGTGCTCATGTGGCATGACACATGTGAGTTGATGCAGAACATATGCACATACATATACTATACGCCTCCGAGTGCAAAACATGTGAGGCACTGCCGTCAAAGGTCGTTTAACGCGTCTCTGTAACCCAGAATGGTGGCAAATCAACAGAAAGAATGACGAACTGGATTTGGTGGACACGATAATTCTTGATTTTGAAGTTTGGAATTTTGAGTTTAATGTTTTTTTTTTAATATCGCGTATACTTGACGCATACATAATTTGGCGGAGTTTCACCTGCAATTCACTCTTCACGACTTCAACGACTGCCACATTTTATGAGTATTTCCCTGCAACTACAGCTTTTCCTAAATGTGTCTAACATCTGTAAAATTTCTGTTTTGACTTTTTTCCGTTCTCACATGTGGCCACCTTGCTGCCTTAACATGTAATTTTCAAAATGCCATCAAGCATATCGGATCGCTGTATTCGCGCATGCGCGGGAAATGAAAATTGAGCTGTACAACTATGAAATGACATCTGATGTTCATATGTTTTAACAGTGGAAATTCGTGGTCGCAACCTGATATTTTGGGTTTAAGATATTTTCTAACACAATTTATAGCAGGTGTAGATGTGAGGTTATGGCGCAAAACATGTCAAGCGTGCCCGTCTAGAAATTTCTTAGCGTCGATTTTGATAAAATTTTGCGAAGATGCGAAATCATGCTGAAGATGATTTGGTATAGTAGCATAAAATGTATAAGAGGGAGAAAGAGCAAAATTTATTTACTGACGGCGTATAGGAATACAAAATTAAATTTTTTGTGGAAGTTTGTTTTTTTTTAATGGAATTCCGTAGTTTCGAATAAAAAATACAAAATGAAAACAAAAATAAAATTTTTTCACCAAAAATATTAAATTTTTTTTGGGTGAACAATTCTTTTCCTAAATCTTTTCTTTCTAATTTCAGTTTTAGATTTTGTTATAGAATTATACTCAATTTTTACTTTAAAATGATACCTAAGTCAAAATCAGTGTAAGGGAAAACGAGACAAATAGCTGTTTTCCGCACTTTACGATAAAAAATTATAAAAAAAATTTTTTTTTTGAAAATAAATGTTTGCTGAAAATTCTAATTTTTTTTTTTTGGCAAAAAATGTTTGCTGAAAATTCTAAAAATTTTTTTTTGGCAAATTTTTTCGCTAAAATTTCTAAAAAATTTGTATGAAAAGAAAGTTTTTCTTTTTTGTTTGCCGAAAATTCTAAAATGTTTTTTTTGGTAAAAAATGTTGAAACTTTCTTAATTTTTTTAAATTATACCCAATTTTTACTTTAAAATGATACCTAAGTCAAAATTAGCGTATGGGTAGACAAAGTAAATATTTTTTATGGGGCGTTTTCCATACCTTACGACAAAAAATTTAAAAAAAAATTAAAAAAAAATTTTTGCTGAATATTCTAAAAAATTTGTTTGTTAAAAAATTTTTCGCCAAAATTTCAAAAAAAAAACAAAGCAAATAGTGCGCTTTCCGCTCTTCACGATAAAAAATTAAATAAAAATTTTGAAAAAAAAATGTTTGTTGAAAATTCTACAAATTTTTATTGGTAAACAATTTTTCGCCAAATTTCTAAAATTTTTTTATAAACAAAAGTTTTTCTAAACTTTGCCGAATGTTTGCCGAAATTTCTAAAATGTTTTTCTTTGTAAAAAATGTTGACTCTTTCTTAATTTTTTTAAGTCATACCCAATTTTTACTTTAAAATGATACTAAGTCAAAATTGGTGTAAGGGAAAACAAAGTAAATATTTTTTATAAGGGGTTTTCCGTTCATTCCGATAAACATTTTTTTTGTTCTGTGAATAATTTTTTGCCAAATTTTTTAAATTTTTATTTTTGTGAAAAACTATTTTCTAACCTTTTTTTAATTTCGATATTTTTGAGTTTTTTCTTTCATTATACTAAATTTTTACTGTAAAATGATATCTAAGTAAAAATCAAGTGAAGATTATTTTGCTTCTCCCCTAATAGCTAAATTAGTTTAAATTGAGTTACGACAATGGGTTTAAAATGAGATTGGACCATTATGGCATATGAACATTTTTATTACCTGCAGTTGGATAAACAAATTGAATACTACTTTTCGGCTTTTGCTTTCCACTATCATAAACACGAAGGTCACAATTAAAAATTGCAGAACTGTAAATATTTTTATTTCTGTCATTTCTGAGGTGACCTTTCAGTTGTTTGAAATTTGCGAAGTTAAGCTGAAAATCGCAAAAACGAAGATACGAGTGCCGTTTGAAAAGTCCTTGCAAAAATTAAAATTACTTAATTCTTTGGGATAAAGTTGTTTTTCATTTTTCAACAAAGATTCCTTTTAGATCTATACACTTCATCCAACGCTGTTCTATTCAGTTTGTTGATCCTTTCCGAATAATAGGAATTGTCCAAGTCTGAAAAATAGCTCTTCGTTTTTGCAATCACCTCCTTGTTTGAATAAATCATTTTCCCGCCTGCCTTTTCTTCACATTGGGGAACAAATAGTAGCTCGAGGGATCCGAGGCAGCTGGGCCTGTATAATAGAGGGGATGCGAAAGAGAATTGGAACTCTATTTCCATTAGTATTTTAACCATAACTGCTGAGTCGTGAGCTGGTGTGTTGTCGTGTCGGAAAAAGAAAATCACTTGACTTTCTCGATTTAAACGAATGCCAAACACAAAGAAATAAACCAATCAGGTTGAAACTTGGTTTGTATTCTTCCAAAAAGGTGCTCCTAAATACACATAAGCCCGATATGTGTTAGTTGTGCCATCTCTCTGACTTCGCACGGACTTTTCAACCGATCCTCGTATTCACAAAGTCGCTCGAAAATATGGGAGAGTTACCGCAGCAGCGAATGAGCGCATTTATTTCCTAGTCGCAGAAGATATTTTGAAATCATCAGCATACAAAAGAACATTGGCAAACGAAAAACAGGTACAAATATAATTTATAATTAGAACGGAGAGTAGAAGCCTTGAAGATGCAATGAAAGTTTACGAACTCTTATCCCCAATCATTACCACACATCGTCTATCAGATAAATAAGATTTCAACCAATTTAAGAAAATAGAATGAAAACCAAGCGAGGCTAATTTACGTAATAGAATTGTGTGAGAAACTCTATCAAATACTGAAGTTGTGTGTTGTTCTGTAGGCTGATCGATCGCATCGCGCCGAGGCAGTAGGATGCATATGAATTCAAATAAGATGAATATTCTTATTGTAACCTCTTTGGATTGGACATCGAATATAACATATGGGCTGAAAAGGCTCGGGCCTAACAAAGAAAATACGTAATTTGCATCCGTTATCATTCCAGTGCCACTCTAACATTTCAATGCCACTTTTTTAAAACGATTTATCTGTTGCCCGAAAATAGCCCTCTTCCTTCGAGCGAAATTTCTTTGGTCTGTGAACAGCCAGTAGTCGCTGGGAGCCAAATCTGGTAAGTGCGGGGATGTGGGAAGAATTCGAAGTTCAATTCATGTAGTTTTATCATTGCTCAGAATCATCAACACGTTTCTGTTTTGGTCAACAGTGAGCAAATGTGGCATCCACTTTCAACAGAGCTTTCTCATAGTCAAATGCTCATGCAATATGAAGCCAAGACATCCTTTTGATATTTCATCTTTATGATGTCAGATAACTCTCGCTACTTCACTTTGCAATCATTTAAAACGATTTTGTGAATTTTTTTTGCTGTTTTCTGGTGTGAGCGCCTAATTTCGACATCCACTGAGGTATTTCTACGACCACGCTTGAAGTTAGCAACCCATCGTTTTATTGTTGTTTCTGATGGAGCGGAGTTTCCATAACATTTTTGAAGCCATTGCTTCGCTTGAACGCAATTTTTCCCTTCAAGAATGAGTGTAAAATTAAAACATGAAATTTGATCCACCTTTTGATCCAATTTTTTTAAAATAACAAAAGTAGCATCAGAAGACGGCAACCATGATGCATTTAGGTTAAATGAAGCAGGTCGCTGGAAAGGAAAAACTTATGGTCACGCTAGTCTATTATTGCGACAAAGTCAGTTAACCTCGGTGAGGACTGACTACATCGTCCCGATGGTAAAGTTCAATAGGAATTTTGCCACACTCTTTCCATCTAAAAAAGAATGGAATAAGGGATTCTCTCTAAACAACTTCGATACCACAGTTTATACAGATGGCAGTAAAATGGATTGTGGTGTTGGAGCTGGTATATATTCTCATAGACTTGGAATTGAAAAATCTGTGCGTCTCCCTAATACCAGCAGCGTCTTCCAAGCGGAAGTACTAGCAATTGGGGAAGCCTGTAGGTTACTAATCCCAGATTTTTCTTTTAAGGGCAATATCGCTATTCTTTCGGATAGCCAAGCCGCAATCCAGGCGCTGGACGCGACTATAACAACCTCTAAAGTGGTGGAGCAAAGTAGGAATAGCCTCACCAACTTGAGTGAAAACCATAGAGTAACCTTGATTTGGGTCCCGGGACACCGGAACATAGAAGGTAACGAAAAAGCTGATGAACTGGCAAGAGGGGGATCTGCGATGAATAGCGCCCTTGCAGTACCAGTATTCACTCCACTAGGTGCGGTCAAGAATGCAATTTCCCTAAAATACCTTCGAATTGCAGATTGTAGATGGAGAGACCAGACGAAATGCAAAATCAGCAGAACGTTATGGCTCACCTACAACCTCAAGCAATCGTTGACATTAATAAACATGAAACGACGGGACACCTGCAGACTTACGGCAGTCATAACTGGCTTCTGGTCTATCGGAGAACAAGCCGCCAAAATGGGTATCCCTCACAATACATACTGTCATAGTTGTAAACAACCGGAGGAAAAAGAAACAATCTTCCATTTCCTCTGTGAATGCCCTGCCCTATGGAAGGACAGAATGTTAACCCTGGGCAAACCGCTGTTCGAGAGTCTCGAGCAACTGTCTGGCGTAGACGTCAACAACTTAATAAGGTTCCTAAACCGCACAGACTGGATATAGTCCTGCTGCAAATAACTGTTAAACAATTTGGTAACGAGGATGTGGCAACAAAATGGTGCGGAAGCGCTAGTTGGATTCTGGATGAATCACCACTCTAACCACTCTAACCAACCAACCAGCATCACCCTCGCACAACAAGTCACGAACTAATGAATAGAATATCATGAAATTTTAACAGCTGACTTTTTAAGGTTAGTACTAACTGAAAAAGAGGTGAATGCAGTAAAACTAGAGCCATCTATGGGTTAGGTTCGTGACTTTTCAGCCAATTAGTTAGATTTTTCCTCTCCCCGCGGTTCGCTTTGGTGGGGTGATCCAAGAGTTATGCAGATCTTTGATGACAAGTATTTATTTTTGAAATGTTACTTTTTACGATTTTGTCTTCAGACAATTGATACTACAGGCCTTTGCGAACTTAGTCATGGATGCGTTGAGGCACATCTTCACCGAATGTATAAGCGTACTTTAACAAGCAAGTTACTGAACATCAAGCAAGCAGATACCGCATTGGATGCACTGAAAATCCATATCCCGAACTATGCACTCCCTGTGTTGCCAGAGGAGTCGTGGTGGGCATTAAACGGATATTCTGTTTCATACATAAATTCCAGGGACTAAAGAACAAATGTAAAGAACACAGGTAGGTAAAAAGGTTGGTGATTGAGTGCTACATTTTGGCACTCCCCAAGTAGCAATAAAGCGCCATTTTGATACCATTCTGAGACCTCCAACAACCAGCCAGAGCTGTTGATGTAATGGAGAATATTGATGGAATTTAGGTTGGCGCACTGCGCCAGATCATAGAAGAAAGCATCGAGCACCCAGTGATCTGAATCGTCTAGCTGCCAAAGCTGTACAGAGAAAGTGCTCAACAGTCTCTTTCTTTGAAAGGTACCCAGAGCGTCTGCAAAAGGGGTTAAATGGAAAACACGCTTTACAGCGTGAAGCTTATCGCCCACTGACCGGTAAGCACAGCTACGAATTTGGAAATTGATTGGCGTGGAGTCCCCAGGACTTTCAGAGTCTTCCGTTTATTGTACTGGAGCCAAAGGATTCGCGAAATAGCACATGAAGAAATGGAGCTCCATCTTTTTGGCGCTTTCCTGAGAAATAAGTTGTTCAATTCCCATTTAACAACTGTCAGGGGGATACCAATGGCCCTAAAAAACATGGTGAAATTAAAAAAATTTCGAAAAATTCCCTTGTGTTTTATTTATAAACAAATTTTCACTCTTATGGAATTATTTCGTATGATCATTAATATGAGCAGATAAGAAAGAAGCATTTGAAATTGAAAAATGGCTGACTTATTTGGTCTGTCGGCTTCTAAATTTAAAGAAAAGAGTTCGCATATCAGGCACATGAAACTTGTTTATAGACTTTGTAACGCATCTAAAGGTAAATAAATACCCAATAATCGATGGCAACTTTCGTGGAAACAATTAATATAATCACTTCATCCAAAACACGTCTTTTACACTTTGCAATTACCTGCAATTATCATCAATTACCATACAAATTAGCGAGTATTCGCAAATGGCCACTTGACAAACACTCCCAGGGTAAGTGCACACACTTCGTCACGGTTGGCCAACCACACGACAAGGCACCAACACCTCAAGCAGTCGACGAAGCCCGCACGTTGGTGAATTGCGCAGGCGCGCCGACAGCAGTCAAATAATAACAGGTAGCACTCTGCTGCAAGTGGCAAAAAGAACAAAAACTTCAGCAGAAAAACATAAGTGTTAAGACAAAAACAAACACTTGACACGCGCACCGACTAACAGAGACATCACGCAGCAGCAGAAGCAGCAGCAGCAGCAACAGCAAACAACGGACGCGAAGCTGTGACGCTAAGTTAGAATTGGCAAATATTTACCTGTCAGCATGCCAAGACAATGAGACGAGGTGTGCAGTGGCACATTACAATATGCACAAACAACGATGGCGAGTGTGTGTGTGCAGCAACTACGCATGTGCAGACACTCACTTTACTTGGCCACATCCCATGCGGTCAGGTTATTATGATGGCAATAACGATGCTGAGGCTGCTGATTACTCATTTGCTGCTGATGGGCACAAACTGAGGCAGGTACACTGCAAGGCGCAAGGTGAGTTGGTCCGAAGAAAATTGCGAGTGGCTAGCTCTTGGTTGTACTCACTTGACTTTAGCCCGCTTGTGGCCACTAAGTAGGCGTTAAATGCCAACTAAATGCCCGCTTCTTAAGTACCTGTTTCACATGAATTACCGCAATTTCAAAACAAATTTCGTTTTAAGGGACATTAACGTCGGTGCTTAGACAATTGTATTGTATATACATACATACATACATATAAGCATAAGTACACAGTTGTTGTTGCTCCGTACGTTTGTGGCAGCCAAATGAATGAAGGCTGCATTATTAGAATTGCGGTTTGACGTTAGAGATTTGAATGAACGCAAGTGGATTTGTGTTGGTATGGACAGACAGCTGCGTGGCTTGTGGGATGGTCACGTGTTCGCATGTTGTGCGACTCAAGTGCCTTGTTTGTCGCTTCCCATGACTTACGGCGTTGGTAGTTTGCGAATATTATTTGGTTTGGCTGCATGTCCCGCTGGCGGGTGTTGGCTGTCGAAATGTGGTTAGAGTTGATGAGTATTTGTTGGGTTGTGTGGGAAAATATTTCGAATTGGTAGCAAAGAGTGGAAAGTCAAGTACCGGAAAGCAATACTCGTTGACATGAAGTGAATAATTGCAATTTTTAAGTGTTTAAAATTTATCGATTTTGGGACTTAGATGTTGTCTGGGCATATGACGTAGTAGACTGGCGGTGTAAAACATGGAATAGCGTTAACCTAAAAGTGGTTGCCAAACATTTGAGTGCATTTACGCGTGAAAAAAGTTCTGATAGAAAATTATCTGGCGTTCGGAGGCTGCAAGAGTAATGGATGATGGATGGCATGCGGGAATTTGATAATTTTAATTTTCTTAATAAGACCTTGAGTTCTTCATTCAGTCACGACGGATGACTAAAATATTATTTGACACTTTATGTGACGATTAAGACTATTATTAAGAGGGAGTTTTTTCATCTTATCTCAAATTTCGCAATCAACTTTAGTAACTAAAATATTATTTGGCCATTTATCTGATGGTTAACATTAATCATCTTATTTCACAGCCAATCTTTAACACTGCCGGCCACTTTATCGACTAAAATCTTACCTGACACTTTATCGAACGATTAAAACTGGGTTATTAATGCCCTCTCTTTAACCCTTATTCAATATTTACAGGCCACTTTAAATCCAAAATCTTATCTGAAAGTTTATCAGAGGATTAAGTATTGATTATTAACGCCAATTTGTCCACGTGTCTTTGGCAGGTAGGGGTTTGATGATTTTAATTTTCTTAATATGTAGTACCCTGAGTTATTCATCAGGTCACGACAGATGGCTGAAATCTTATCTGATACTTTATCGGGCGATTAAAACTGGATTACTAATCTCCTCTGTTTAACCAATCTTCAACATTTACAGGTCATTTTAGTATCCAAAATCTTACTAGATACTTATCTAACGATTAAACTGGCTTTATAATGCCCACTTCTTAACCAATCAATGTCCACTTCTTAACATTACGGCTCCACTTAATAATTAAAGTCTTAACTGACCCTTTATCTGTCGATTAAGTATTGATTATTAAAGCCAATTTCTCCCCCAGTCCGGAAAAATTCTCCCAAAAACTATCTGGTCTTCGGCAGTGGCAGGAGACATGATCGATTCTGTCACCTTTTAGGACTTTGATAATTTTAATTTCCCTACCTTGAGTTCTTCATACGGTCTCGACAGATGGCTGATTTATTATCTGACACTTTATCTGACCATTCAAATCAGATAATTAGGGCAGTTTTTTTCAATTAATCCCTAACATTATCGCTCACTTAGTCAAGCCAATAAACATGTTTTTTTTGTTTTTTTGAAAGCTTATTACTCTCTGAGGGAAAACTGAGTTACAGTTACTTGTAAATTTATGGTTAAGTTTAAAGTGAAGCTACGGAAAGTGAAGTTAATACTCAATACAAAAATTCGGAAGCAATAGCAAGACACTACAGCGGTTTCATCGAAATTGGGCCAACTACTAGTAGGCCAATCATCGAAAATGTCAATACATTCATTTTTGTCCAGAAACCGAAGGTTAGGCTTAGTTACGGGTTTTGACACCTTTCATAAAGGTGAAGAGGGGACCTACTTAGGTCTGTGGTACCACTAGGTTGGACTTAAGTCCTGCCTATAATTCCAGATTGAGTAAAACCAGTTCGTTTCTGGGATAATAAAATACTGCGGATGGCAGCGGATTCTAAGTCTGTCAGATATCCAAACAAGTAAGAATAGTAATAGAAGGCCGGTTAAGATTCGTTCTAGGTCAGATATGGCTAGTTACTTCACAAATGAGCTTCGTCATTCAACTACCGTTGAGCTCGTTTGGGGGGCAGAGTTGACTAATTTAAGATCAGTTCCAGCCAGTTCAATCGCGATGCAATTTCCTCGAATGGTTCTGTATCCTCTGACCCAGGCAAAGTTCGTTGGGCATTTTTTAGCTAGCTCATTTAGGTTGACTCCACTCTACTCGATTGAAATTTTGGATGAAGTACACTGGCACGGTAGAGATTTCATAGCAGCATGACTGTCAGCACATTAGGGAACCGTTGGGCTGCGACAGATGAGTTCCTGACCCACAATGTACCTATTACAGCTATAGCTGATTGTAGTGGAACCAAAGATTTATCCAAATACGCTTTGAATTTATTTGCTTAACGCTGGTCTCAAGAAAGAGCTTGATGTATGCGTGCTATACGAATAGATGCAAAGTATCTCTCTGACGGAACTTCTTAACTAAAAGTTAATGAAGCAGAAAATTGTTTAAGCTGATGACAATTCTTCTTCTGCTTAATTGGCGCGATAACCGCTTAAGCGATTTTGGTCGAGTTAAATAAATCCAGTAGCCTGTCGTTTTTTTCTATTGCTAACAGGCGCCACAGTTGGATATAAGTCCTTACCAACCTGATCTTTCCAACGCGGAGGATGGCTTCCTCTTCCTCTGCTACCACCATCTGGTGAGCCGGTCTAACCGATCGCCAAGCTCGAAGTAACAACCAACAAAGTTTTGCTAAAGGTTTAGTGGGATTGAAAGAGAATCATTTACAAAAAGCAGCTTCAGGTCACAACACACTCAATTTGGATCTCTACAGACCAGATTTAAAAAGGTGATTGACCAGAAAAGGTCGAATGGGAAGGGTATTGTGTTTCATAAAATTAGCGCCGGACCGCTGACAGCTTTAACGATGCACTAGAAGCTTCGAGAGTTTTTGACGAGGGTTTTTATCACATCCGCTTTATAGTTTAGATCTGGAATCAAACGATTATCACCTTTTGAAGTAGATATTTGAGAAATGCTCCTTATGGTAAAATGGTCAAGAGAGAGGCCAAGTTGTTTTACTAAAAGGGACGAGAACTTCTGCAGACGTAACGAGAACAGCAGATAATAAAGTTTTGGGAGTTTTCGTGAGAAACATCCTCCGTAAGGCTGTTGGTCCTCTCCGTGTTGGTGAGGAGTATCGTATATAGCGAGCTGTATGAGCTACATATGTAGGGACATGGACATGGTTAAGCGTGTAAGAACACAGCGGCTACACTGGCTTGGCCATGCCATTTATGTGAAAGAAGAAGCTCCAGCAAGGTGAATTTGCGACAGACGTGGAAGAGGGAGACCACATCGTTGCAAAGACCAAGTGCTGCAGGACCTGTCTTCGCTCGAGATTTCGTATTGGCACCACCGAGCACAGGACAGAAACAGTAGACGCGCTATTTTGGATTCGGCCAAAACCGGATGTAGCGCCACATAAGAAGAAAACGAGAACTTCTTCAATTGCGGAATTAGAAGTTGCTCTCAAAATGTACAAAAGTGATCGAATAAAACGGCAAATATTTAATCTCTATCGGATAATCCTTACTATGTTAATTCCATCGCCAATATTCAGGTCTAATATTTTAATATTTTGGCAGAAGTCAATAATCGTGTAGCCACGTCAAAAAAAAACGAAATAAATGAATAAGTAAAAAAAGCATTACAAATTACTTTAATTACCCATAAAATGCAATGAACTAATTTTTTATGCCAAGAAAATCATTCAAATTCTCAAAGAAATTCCAAAGACGTGTGTGGCCTGTTCCAGTCTATCAGGCAGGATAATCCGCGCGTAAATATATATATACAGATTTTGACAAATTTACAAACAATCAAATGAATAATGAATTGTCACCACAGAAATATAATTCAATTGGTCAAACCGGGCTGGGAAGGGAAGTACGTAATGTGGCCACATTAACAACTAATTTTAACGCCTGTTTGAGTGGCGCTTTACGCGTTAATTTTCATTTTCAAGATAAGGAGATTTTCTGAGAAAATAAAGATTTCAAGTGAAAATAATTAACAGGAATAAAGGAATTTAATTTGACAGCGATGGGTTAAGCGAGCAAGGGCGGGCAATTTCATGTGAAAAACAAGCAGCGAACATGCACATCTGAGAGTTACAATAAAAAAAAAAAACACTAACTACAAAAATAACGAAATCCAGCACGATAAAAAATTACAAATTCAAATTGAAAAATTTGTAAATGAAACAATCAAAATAACAAATTGAAAAGCAGCGGCCAACAATAGATGTCGTGGTGGCCGAGCGTCAAACCAAATGACCGCCGTGAGGAAACAGTGCAGTACTGGTCGAAGTGGTTGCTTGCTTGGCTGATTCAACCCTGTAGGACAAAGAAGGGCAACTTTTGTAAGAGGGCACACGTGGAACTAAAGATTGGGATGCCATTTTTCAGACTCATTTTATGCTGGTGTTTCTCCTTAACTTCAAATAATGGTTTGGTTTTGCAGCTTGGCATCGGGGCCTACCGATATAAATACTAAAAATGTGTTGACAAAAGAAGAGCAATCACGACTTCACTAAGCCTTTCAGCCCTATTTTCCGGCCCGATCTCTGGAATCTGAACTACGACGAGATCTTGAGCATAGAAATGCCAGAAGATACATACATATATGGTGGGTTATGCGGACAATATAGTGGTGGTCATACCAGCTCGGGCACTAAGGACGCTGAGAGCAAGCTGAACTAAGTTATGATAAGGACGCAAATATGGCTTGAGGACCATGGCCACTCGTCAACCATAAAACCGAAGTTATCCTGATGACACGAGGTCACATGCCACTCGAGGTCAGCTTTCAAATAGGTGATACTTCCCTAGTGACCCAAAAAGTAGTGGAGTACCTTAGAATTCAACTTGTCTCCAGGCTTAGTTTCTAGGTCACTGGAATGCTAAATAGATTAAGGGCAAACATCGGTGGTTCAACACAGAGCAAAAGAAGGCTAATCATGCCGGCCACAAATTCAATTCTCCTGTACGGCAGCGAAGTATGGGGGCTGCGCTAATCTGCAAAACCAAACGTGAAGCACTGGAGGTTGTGCAACGAATGGCTTAGAGTTTCCTCAGCCAACCGCACTGTCTCTAGCGTTGCAGTCGTTGTGATCAGCGGGGAGATACCCGTCGACCTCATGGTCCGGGAACGAATGGATGCATGGGACTCCTAGAAGAAACACGCCATCAGTAGCATAGCGCACATAGCGAAACTCATTCCATCAATAGGCAAATGGGTTCCAAGGAACTACGGGGAAGCGAATTAATTCTTAACTCAGCAGATTGGCAAACTGGCGACATCGCGCCGAGCGACGTAATTAACAAAACGCTCGAATGCTACAGCTGGAACACGGTAAAGAGATACATCGAAGACGTAACACGGAAAAAAGATAGACTTCGACCCAATGCTGTGTTTGCTATAGTTAGCTAAGACGGCTTTGGATCCCAAATGGATTTCGTCTAGCCAGAGGGTAACCTGTCCTAATTGGACGTGTCGCACGGTCCTCTACTTGATCTTGTTTTCGTAGAGCGTGCTGTGGCTTTCTGGTTAAGAGAGAGCATGTCAATGAAGTTTTTGAAGGGTGGCTATTTGACAATGACTTTTGAAAGCGTGATTAGAATGAAAGATTTTGTAAAGGCTGCAGCTCCTACTCAGATGGCAAGATCGCTGAGGTAAAAGTTAAATTTCTAAATAAGTAAAGGTTCTAATTGGTGGTTTACTATTATTCTGATATCAATAGGAACGACTATTCAGGGAGTTTTGTATAGGGCGCCGCATCCAAACACGGCTGACGTTTTACTGTGGTCTCGAACTGTGTCAAGGTGGTTACTGTGCCTATTTTGAGCTGCTGCTTTGCACCATGAGTGCTTACATTCCAGGGAAGTTGATTAAGGGGGGGGTAACGTTAATTCATGGAAAAAAAGGCACATTTTTATGATTTGTTTTTGATGACACAGTTAAAATTTATTCGTCAAATCTTTTACTACATAAAACTATAGCATTTGAAGTATATTTTGTGAAATTTTCATCCAAAAATATTTAAAATTACGGCAATGGCAGAAATTATTCGGACGCATCTAAAAAAAAAGTAGTTTTGCGGTGCCCCTCATAACTCGGTGTTAAATCATTTGAAATCAAAAAACCAAAGTTATTTCGTTAGATAATCGTTTTCTCCGGGTAACGCCGAGAGGGGTTTTTGAAATTAAAAATTTTTCGATTTTTGGGAACAGGTTAAAGTCAAAAACACGATTTTCGCGTAAAAAATCGGTGAATTAGTTTCCGTAAAAACAAAAGTATCAACAAATTCAAAAAAAACTCTTCGGCGTTACCTTGTAAAACATCTACAGAAAAAGTGTTCAAAATTTCAAAAGGATCGGTGCAGTAGTTTCAAAGTTATGAGGGGCACCGACTTTGAAAACGTAAGTTGTGGGAAAAACGCTTTAAAGTACAAATGGCGCGCGGTTGAGCCAGGTAGGTAGCAACACTTACATGGCTATATCTTTGTAAGTTTTGCTCCGATTCATCTAAAATTTTCACAGAATATTCTTGAAAGGTTCTTCATTTAAAAAATCAAATAAAAAAAAAAATGCAAAAAAATAAATTTAAAAACGTTACCCTCCCCTTAATGCATTACTTTCAACAAAATGGTGTCTTAAATTTTATTAGAGATAATTAGATTTACCTCAACATGTGTTGGGAAATGAAACTGGAACTCTTGGTTGGACGAATTGCTAGTAATTTAGGTTGTCCCTATAAAGGAAGTCACTTTAGTGATCTCCTCGCAAGGCGTCTAACTCATATGTATATGGCTTTACCGCGAGGAGTCGAGTAACTACTTGAGGAATATCTAGCGTATTTTTCCATAAGGATTGAAACAGGTCTAACTGAAGTATTGATTATAGATATTGTTGCATATCAGAAAGTACTTTCGACATACATTCTTTAAAGGCCCGTATCTTACGTCCGATACTAATATTCAGCCCTCGTTCTAGAGCAAGAACAAGTTTTGGCTTATTGTTATTGTCAATTTGGCGTTGCATTTGATAGTCATGAGAAATTTTCCAGTTTGTTAAAACTCGATTAAAGGCCTACTAACTAGTTTCAAAGTAACAAGTTGCAAATTGGTTGGTTAGACATTAGTGTGAACGTTTTTTTACTACTAACTTTAAGGTAGATGTAAAAATATACTTCTCCATATATTCCAGGAAAGTCTTCTTACAAAATCAATCATCGATTGACAATTATCTTTTGGTAAGTACATTTTCCTACAGGGTATTTAGTTAGATGAGTGAGTGCAAGGGAGCGAGACGTGAACTCGTCCCAAACGAGTATAAACATATCACATTGTTTTTGTTTTTGTTTTGTTTTTTTTTCGTTTGTCATCTATCCATCAATAAATATCAAAGCGTGGAAAACAATCAATCGAAAGCAAGAGTGGCGCATACACGCAACAACAATTTACATATCCATGTTGAGGTAGTGAGGTGTTGACTATTGTTTGTATGTACTTATACATGTCTACACACATACACACGCATGGCTGTTCATAGTAAGTTCCCTTAGCTCAGCGGACGCACGCATTGCGCCACCTTCAAGCGGTAAAACTTCGCTGGACGTATTGAGCTGGTGATGGCATCGCCGGTGGTGTTGTTGCTGTTGTCTGCGCAGATGATCACTATTTGATAATAATGATTATAAATGTGACAACTTTTGTTTGGCGCTGATATTGTTGACGATTGTAAGCTCAACGGCGTTCCCTGTCCCATTGTCGCTCTGTGTCCCATAATAATCAATTTCACTTTCGTTTGCCACATTTGACACCTGGTTTTACATACTCTTCTTCACTCATTTGTTTACGCTGTGTTACTCTGGGGCAGCAGTAAATTCATCATGCCTTGTTTTCACTGTTTTTAACCCAGTTAAAATTAATTCATGATATAAAAAGAAAAAAAAAAAATGAGGGTGAGTTCCACTGAAGTGCTTATACTGTTACTACATATCAGTAAGCCTTTTGCTTTCATTTCTAGGGAAATTACTTCAGAGGTGCTCATTTGAAAGGCTCTTAGCAAGATCAACTTCTTCGTGCGGTCTCCGGCTCTTACAGGGCGGTTTTGATAAGGGACATATCATAACGTATGAGGAACCCAAATGGTCGAGATTCTATACCCCACCACACTACATGAGATAATTCAATTTTCAATATCTTTATGCAATATCAACCTCAATGAGCATTGAGAGTTCCAATTCCTTTGAGCAGCGTGGAATCAGAGATTTGGGCAATTTTATATTGAATCATTGAATCATTGAATATAGAATATGATATTAAATATCTTGAATCGATTTTAAGCGATTTAGAAAATGCTTTTAGTTTATTTATTATTATTATTTTTATAAATGAGGTTGCCACCATTTGCAAATTATTTAAAAAGTAAATTAAAAATCATTGAAAATTAAATATCTTGGATCGATTTTAAGCGCTTTAGAAAATGCCTTGAGTTTATTTACAATATTATTATTATTTTTTGCCATAATTTTCAAATTGTTTAAAAAGTAAATTAAAAATCTCATAATGCATATCAATTGAAAGGTATTTTTGACCGCTTGAATGCAGAAATGTTTTTAGATAGCGTTGCTACATCATTTTTTATATAAATTAATTCTTCAACTAATTTTTCGTTAAAAACATAAAATGCATCACTATGTGTAGAAGTGAAAGCTGTTAAAATAGTCTTGCCTGAATAAGTGTTGTAAAACATTTAGCTCAAAGTTGCCACCTTTTTCCAAATTATTTAAAAATTGAGAGCAGTACCACAATGTGAGTGAAGTGAGATGTGTCCGCCTAACGAAATTAAACAATGCAGTTGAAGATAAGGGGCCCGAATTTGCAAATCGAAGAAGTATTGAATTCCATCACGATAATGCAAGTCCACACAAATCTATGACCACTCGACAAAAATTATTGGAGCTTTGTTGGGATGTTTTGCCATATCCACCATATAGTCCTGACCTAGCACCATCTGATAACTTTTTGTTTTGATCTTTACAAAACTCCTTGAATGGTAAAAATAATGATGGTGATGTCAAATCGTAACTGGCTCAGTTTTTTGCTAATAAAAACCAGAAGTTTTATGAACGTGGGATTATGATGCTGCCAGAAAGATGGTGAAAGGTCATTGATCAAAAATGGGCAATCCGCAATTACTTGGTTGTCAACCCAATAGAATGAACTATGTTTTCATCAATAATTCATGAAAAGTAAAAAAATGTAAAATAGTCAAGACGAATGATAAATTCAATGGTTTAGTTAATTTATATAAAAAAAGTTTTCTAAGTTACGGCTATAAATTATTAACAGCTTATTGTATTTGGCGGAAATAATTTCATGGAAAAACGTGTTGAATTATTGTACCAAAATTTCACAAGTATTATCGATAGGCTCAATCTTTCTATGATATTATCTTACTTACTTTTTCCACGAGTTGGTATAGGAAATTTAGTATACAGCGCACGCTCGATAACGTGAACGCTCTAAAGCGTGAACACCCCAAAACGTGAACAAACATTTTTGTGCGTTGACTACTCTAAAACGTGAACAATAAACGTTACAATTATTTGAGTGTAGTTTACATTGATCTCAAGTAATTCTGAAATTGGGGAATCCCCTAATTATAAATTAGGTATTTTATTCGTAATTGCATGTAAGGAGTAAAATATTTCAGTCGCGGTTTTGGTTTTGCAAAGAGTGTTTCGTCTTATGTTTTCTGGTGAAAACGAGTTCTAAAAAACCCGTGTGCTTGACATTAAAACAAGAGGCTGAAATTCTCGGCTTTTTAAAAAAAGGCTCATCTGTGCCGATTTTAGCAAAGCAATATAATGTTGCTAAATCAATAACACGAATTGTGGACCTGGAAATAGAAAAATACTGCGTTCTTCGGAGTTGCCCAAAATCGTTGGTTTATCCGAATGCAAGATAAAAACTGGCCAGTAAGTGCTCTAATGTTGAAAGAAAAGACAAAAGCACTGCATGCAAAATTTAAAGGAAATGAAGCAAACTTCTTCGCTAGTGATGGATGGCTCCAAGGATTCAAGAGGAGGTACGGTATTCGTCTTCTTAAAATATCAAGCGAAAAACTGTCTTCGCAACCTCAGCTAGTGGATCCGTTTAAAGAAAAACTTAAAGCTAAAATGGCCGAATTGAAGTTGTGCAACAATCAGTTATAGAAATCTGTTCAAAAGCCACTGGATCCCACAAGCTTAAGCTTTTGGTAATTGGAAAGGCGAAGAATCCACGCTGCTTTAAAAACTTTCAGTGTGCCATCGACTATAAGAGCTCGAAACTCGCCTGGATGACGTCGGCTATTTTCAAGCAATGGTTTCATGAGTCATTTGTTCCACAGGTGAATTTCTTTTTAAGTTTTGTTCGTTTTTTAAGGTTACATCGTTTTTAAAGGAGAAAGCCTTACCAATTAAAGCTCTCCTCCTAATCGACAACGCTCCTTCTCACCCAAATGAAGCTAAGCTGACAACGGAGAATGGGCAAATTTCGGCAATGTTTATGCCACCAAACGTTACTCCCCTCATTCAACCTATGGATCAGAATGCAATAAAAATCACTAAGTTGCATTACAGAAATAGCATTCTAGTTTCAATAGCAGCGAGAAAGTCTGGTTTGCTCGAGCCTCTTTTTCTTCAACCCTTTAATCTAAGTTCTAAATGTGACCCTAAATGGGCAAAATAATATCATCATTCATTTTTTATAAAAATGTTGTTCATTCTGTAAAAAAAGACATTTAAATAAAAGTTTCTAACTCTGTACAAGATTTATAAAAAATCGAGAAATTTGTATCAAAATTTCAAACTTTCCATTTGAAACTTAAAAAAAAATGAAATCTGGGTACACAGTTTTACAACTCATTAAATTTTAGTATAAAAAAGTGCAAGTTTGGATCGGCTCAAAGTTTTCGTTGATTATTGACCATTTTTTCCTGGTGGTATTGTGCATTTGCTCTATTATTTTTAGTCTGGGCGTCGCTCCCTGTACTATGCGGCTGCCAGTCACGCACTAACTCATTCAGCTATGGTTATGACTATGACGTATACCCTGAGCTGCCCCATATTAGATACCTTCCTACTCGTTTTTCCTATCCTTTCTCAGCTTTAGTTAAGTTGGTAGCAATAAATGCCACCCATTCGACGCTTTAACCAAAACTATGGCAGCCCTCAATTAACCTAATTTTCTGTTTTTCAAGTCGAATTTAAAAACGCGTCCTCAAGGCGTTTCAAATTTACATATTTGCCCCCAAAACAATTAACGTATATTTTTCAAATTTTGAAATCCTAAACCACTGAAATAATACACAAAAAAATAAGTTTGATCGGTCTGCAATGATAATAATGAGCGTCGATAAAGCAAAATTTACAAAGCACACAAAAGAAATAAGCGACCGTTAATGTGAGCACACACACACATACACAACGAAACAATCATTATCCATATCAGTTGACGACAATCAGTCTCATTGTTTCTTTCCCACAGTGGCGACGGCTGTGGTGGAGAGACCGAACCGAATACGAAGTTAGAAGAAACTTATTGCAAGCCTC
Organism: Anastrepha fraterculus; assembly: GCA_037575425.1. Classification (NCBI taxonomy): domain Eukaryota; kingdom Metazoa; phylum Arthropoda; class Insecta; order Diptera; family Tephritidae; genus Anastrepha; species Anastrepha fraterculus. The sequence continues at coordinate 55,988 of JAYXIM010045468.1, forward strand.
ACTTTGGCTTTGTTATTCTCAATAAACTGCGTTCTGCTGCTTATCAGCGGCATGCGGGCTAAGTATTGTATTTATTGAATAATTTTTGTTTACAATTTTTTCCTTGCCCGCAACAAAATCGCATCCAGGTGTGTGCATTCGCGTCAAAGTTGTAAATTTTATGAGCTTGCAAGAACACGTGAGACCTACCTGTGGGGTAGAAAATTTAATATTTCCACGTACTTAGTAAGTACCTACGAAAGTTTAAGAGGGAAGGAAGCAAGTATGTATGTAATATCAGGCTATGTTGAGGTAACGAGATTAAATACAACTACTTTTTTACATGCATTCACACCTATTTATAAGTGTAGATGTACCGTAAGCAAGTTTAGAGGGGGATATTCAAGCTGAGATTCACACCTATGTCGTGTATTTGTAGGGGTGAATACCAGCCACAGCTAAGTTTGGTTTGTCTGAATGTCACAAATGTGGGTAGAAGCTGATAAGATGCAATGACTTGTTACGCTATAAAATGCCAAGTGTTTTTCTGAAAAATATAGTGCATTGGTATTCATTTACCATTTACTCATATTGAACTCCCAATTTGTAGCCTAGTGAACTGGTTTTAGTGAGAGTTGTCTGCAAGTCGATTCAGTGGAAGTTGAAATAAAAACAAGCATTTTAAAAGGACTTTCACGAAACTGGAAAATTCATGTCATGATATTTCAGGTAGGATCTCGAATACAAAATATTTAATAAAAAATTAGTAAATAAAAAAGCAAAAACAAAAATGTGATGAAGACAAATTCAGTGATTTAAAAAGTTTGAAATCAATATTTGCCACTTTTTAGTAAATTACACGGTGTTAAAAAATGTCATACACAGGGTCTTTAAAGGCCATAAATTTAGTTTGGAAAATTACTTTGACTTGACTATAGCCTTCAGACGGTCCAGAAACGATTCGCAAGCTGCCTGCATGTGACTTGCAAACATTTTGGCCCACTCGAAAGTTATTTTTTAGCCATTCTTGGCTCACTCGAGCTTTGTGAGTCGGACGGACGGAGTCCATGGTCTTCCACCGAGCCATGAACCATTTGAACCATTTCACTTGACGTTGCAGTATTTTGGTGACCATCTCCATGACGTTTCACGATGCTACCAAAATCATTGTAACGAGTAATGTTGCGAGAAACAAAAACTTTATTTACTTTATGGTGCTTGAGCTCACGAACAATCACTGGTTGAAATTTCCCAGCCAAATACAATGAAATAAAAGTTTACGTTTGAAATCCATTACAGATTTTCGTTTTTCGCATTTACTTTCGGCAAAACGCTTCCGCGCGCTTGTAAACAATACTGTGGACTGTCGTTTTAACAAACAGCTGATGCCCGTGTAAGAGCTACGCGAGCGGTTTGAAGTTGGTTATGTGCTTCTAAGAGATTGTAGATCTGATGGAGTATCTACAACTGAAAACCACGTTTCAAATTTCCAGCCACCGTGGCCTCTCCCATAAATCTTTACTAATTTTTAAAAACGGGGGTTTCGGTATTTTCTGCATTAAAAAACTTACCTATAACTTCGATCTTTTTTGGCAGATTTAAGATTTTGAATTGCTCTTTTGAAGAGGAAGGCTTAGGCTTTCCGAACATATACATAAATGCAGTCCAGTTCACTTGATTAGAGGCAAAAAATGTTATGGAAGAAAAGGGTTTTGTGATAATTCAAGTGAAGAATGTACTTTGCTCGCCTAAAAAAATTATTTCTCCAGATAGCCTATTGAAATTTTACACCAAGCCATTTCAATGATTCGGATTAAAGCATTTTTTTCTTCAAAATGTTGCGCTTTCTCATAAACCTTGCCAGCAAGCCATCCACATAGATTTTCAATAATGTTCAGACCTGCAAAATACGGTGGCCATGTTAAAGATTCAACGTTTTGGGACACAATCCAAGTTTTGACCAAACTTGAAGTGTGTACAGGTGCATTACCCGGTTGAAAGATCAGTTAATCGGTCCAAATGTTTCACGAAAGGCGGGAAAAGATGATTCCAACATAGATTTATAGCTGTTTCTCGTCATTTTGAGGTCTATTTTAAATTTGTACGCATCATATTATGCACTCCATACCATAACACCACCTTCACGGCTATGATGTCGACTCAAGTACCTTTCCTCATTCCTCAAATCATGGAAATAGTAATTGTATACATCCATCTCATCCAAATTGAACTGCTTTTCGTTACTAAATAATGCTTTTTTCCATTCACCGGGATCGTTATTTGTTACAGAATTCCGAGTCACGTGGTCTCTTGCAAAATCTGGGCGATGTTCTTTGCAAAATTTATTCAAAGAGAGTTTGTTTTGTAGTTTTAGTCGTCTTGTGGGTCTGCGTCGATTAATTTCTTCGTTTAATGCTGGCTTCACCAAGCTTCCATTCGGCATTCTTCGGGTGTGGTCTTTCTATGTATGCGTTTCTTCGTGTTCGAGGTTTTTTATATTTTCGTTTGTCTCTCGCGTTTTCATTTCAACTGTCACCATTTCTTCTCGCGTTACAGCCCTGGTTACCTTTGTTTCTGCAGCATACGTGAAGGATATATGAGAAGCGCCGGAAGCTTTTGTGAATCCAGCGATGAATAGATTTGAGGAATGATTTCTTTTTTGTTGTAGAGGTCACACAAAGCATTGACAGCCGAAGTGTGGGCCTTGCCTTTCGGCTTATTGTGATAAAAACACACCTCTCTTACATTTCCTTTTTAGCTTTGGAACAACCGTTAGATATTACTTCGCGGAGAGAGAGCGACAATAGGCTTTTCTATGAAAATTTGCGGAGACGCAACTTTGTGATGATTTTATTTGCTACATGAAAACAGCGGAACAGTTTTCTTTTGACTCAATCATAAAACAACCAGGTTGTTAACCTTAATTTGCTCCCTACCTTATTTCTCAAGTGAACCTTTTCGGTTTCAAACTGCGGTCAGGCAAAAAACAATGTTTTGGGTCTTCAATAACGTCATTTGTACACAAGGCGCAATATGCGTCGTCTTCATGCCCGAATTTATTTAAATACAATTTGAAGCAACCGTGGCCGGTTAATACTTAAGTAAGGTGGAAATCCACATCCCCTTGTCGTCTGTCTAGCTAACTTCGTACGGAAGGAATCAAGCGATAAATCCAACAACCGTTCGGCGAATTGCTCCATTCTGCCATTTCTGCCAAGAACTCTCCTTCACTTCGTGACGACTCACCTCACTTTTTGAGGATTCCGTCATCTCCCTCGCCTATTGTCTATTGGGCAACCACAGATATTACAAGCGCTGATTCTTCTAATGTACTTCAAAATGCGTTACATACTTTTATACTGCAAAGTCGACACAAGGATCTCATTTCGCGCGCATATGAGATTTTATCCAGCGCATCAGACCAGATAGGTGCACCGTAGAGAAGAACACTTTTTACCACGCTTGCGTACAACGTTGTTGACTGGGCTCTCTCCAGTTCATCATGAGCCGAGATAGCGGCGCTGCTACTCTTTCGGTATTCTCCACTGCTTACTCAGTATATGGCTTATCATAATTGTTAGCCTAGCATCAGACATAACGGCCAGATATTTGGGAAGAGTTTTGAGGATTTTGAAATGATTTGATGTTTCACGATTTTGAAATTAGCAACCACAGGCAGGGAATGATGAGTCTTCAAGGGATTGTAACTTCCATACATCACTACAGGCATTTCAGCCTCAATTAAAATGAACAGGAAAGTTCAGTCTGTACGCCATTTTTACAGTGTAGAGGACACTGGGTGTTCCCATGACCAAATTGGGGCTAGGACTCAATGCTTCTTTCGATAGCGGAAGCTTAACGCTGTAGTTTTTCTAACCTGCTTATTGTAAGTTCTTTGAATTTGCTTGGATTAACTGGACTTAACAAAAAAAAATGATTTTCAATGCAGGCTCATTTTAGTTTGCTTTCTTAAGAAAAGTAAAGTAGATGCGGATTTATTTGCTGAGAGTTTTGGTAACAAAACAGCGTAGTAATCGAATGATTAGTGACTATTGGAGTCGTTCAATACTCACCGAGCAGTCAATGGCTGTCATATGCGAGGTTAGACTGGAAGTTATTTAGAAATATTAAAGCATTGAATGCAATCAAGGGATTTAAGTACCAGTTTTCAATATTTCCTAGTAGGTAACTTACCTTCTGCCTCATTTCTACCATTGAGTCTCATGAGCATTTATGAGTTCCATCGTCAATCGGCACAGATCCTGTGGGGTAGATAAGCGAAATACAATTCAATTTCATTTTCAATTTCTTCTCCAAAAGCGTTGTGTTGCATACCGTTATAAGCGACATTATTTGCATTTCAACGGCACTAACAACACACACACACAAATTCATGTTTGTGAGTACATATCAGTAAATATTTAAATGCAGACACATGCAGCTCACAAGCACTTCCCATTCAAATGCCCTCAAAGGAATTCACTTCACCTCATCACTTGTGTACTTGTCGTTTATGTCTAAATCGTATTATTAATATTTTTACTTTATTATTGTTGTTGTTTTTTTTTTCTCTGTTAATTTCAATCATTCCCTGTGTGTTTGTGTGCTGCACTTCCCAGCTGCACCGTTATGTAGGTATGTAATGCACGAGTACAAGGCAACGTCCGCCAGGTGATTGACGTTTTGATTAATCGGTGCGCTTAGCTTTGTGTGCATAGTAGACGTGCGCATGCGCAATACCAGCACAAGTACAACTCATCGTGGCCAGTGAGGGGTTGCTAGTTGCTCGTTTGCTGGATCGCTCGGTTGCATTGCTTGCTCAGATCTTAAAGCATTGCTGCGCTGGTGATATGGAAATGAAAAGAATCTCTTTGTTGTTGGCGGTTGCAATTACTTTTTTATGTACTTTTTCGTGTTTGCATTTGAATTTATTTAGATATTTCGCTTCTTAAATTGCAATGCGAGCATTTTGCGATGTTCCTGTACTCGTAGGTGTGTGTGTGTCTTTGTGTGCATGCACGTCTGTGTACACAAGTGAGGCTACTAAATTAATTAGAACATTTTTCGGTTTCTTATCAACATTTTGTTGACTTTTTCTTAGCAGTGGCTTGCAGTAATTCATATTCAAGGCCATTTTTTGGTGATCAATAAAAATGAATTTCATTGAAAATGCGACTTAGTGTGATTGTATATTGAAAGAAAGAAGGTAGTTATAGTTTTTTATATTAAAAATCATATTTGTTGTTCTTGTGATATTCTTCATTCTTCATTCTGATAATCTTTTAAAAGTAAATATTTGGCACAGGGCTAAATTTAAAATTTTTGGCGAGGAAGATTTTATGCTATTAAACTTAAGTTGGTGTTTTTTTGTTCATCATCAACTTTTGGCTCTACAGCTCTTTGTGAGCTTTGGCCTGCTGCACGTGGGACCTCCATACGTTTTGAACGCTTGCGACTTTTTTCCAGTTCGTTATCCTAAGTTTCTTGATGTCGTCCTCTAGTTCGTCGGTCCATTTTGTTCTCAGCCTTCCTCTTGCTCTAGTGTTGAACGCTCTGGCTTCTACGATTTTCTTCTGCGCCCTCGTACCGTCCATTCTTGTAATGTAACCCAGCCATCTTAGCCGCTGCGCTTTGATGAAACGTATAACACTTTCGCCCTTTATCAGTTGATTTAGCTCGTCGTTCCATCTTATCCGCCACTCGCCGTGATCTTTGATTGCTCCGAAAATTCTGTTTAGTAGTTTTGATTTGAAGAGTTTCGTTAACGACGCATACGATCTGTTCGCTGCTAGAATTCTCTCAGCGATGGTGAGGCTCATTGAATTGAAACTGAGTAGAGTTTGAAGCCTAAATAGGTAAAGGATTCAACGATTTCAAAGGAAAAATCGCCAATTTGCCTGATGTTGGTTTATTTTGTCTGGACATCATCATATATTTCGTCTTATCTTCGTTGATTTTAAGACCAATTTTACTAGCAGCAATTTCAATATCAGCGAAGGTTTTGGTTAGGACGTGGATATTTTTGCTGACAATTGATATGTCATCTGCGTATGCGAATAATTGGGTAGTTCTGTTTAAAATGTGTCCAGTCCTTTTTGCGTCACTTACTTCATCGATGGCACAGCATAGCATAAGGTTGAAGATTGTTGATGAGAGCGTATCCCCATGTCTTACTCCAGTTTTAATTCTGAAGGGGTCGGATTTTTTATCTTGTATCATTACTTTGGATACAGTTTCTTTCAGAGTCATCATCACTATTCTGGTTAGTTTGTCTGGGATTTTGCATTTATGAAATATTGTGGGGATAGCCCTTCTGTTGAGCATGTGCAGCCCAATGTTATGCTCAAAACATTTCTCCATGGACTGTTTGAGAGAAAAAATTTGGTCTATTGTTGACCTTCCAGGTCGAAATCCGCATTAATACTCTGTAAGTACTCTTTCTGAGTGGCCTATAAATCTTTTTTTAATAATTCTTGTGAAGATTTTATACGTTGTGTTGAGTAGCGAAATCCCGCGATAGTTTTTGCAGTTTAATTTATCGCCTTTCTTGTGAACGGGGAGTATCATTGCCGTATTCCAGCCGCCTGGCAGTGTTTCATTGTTCCGTTGTTCCATTGTGTTTTTTTGTTAGTTTATTTATTACAACTAGAAACAAGGAATGCCATTCTGATGGGCTTGGTACAGCATTTGGAAATTTCCTTGAGCCGAACCCTTTTGGGAAGGAAGATATCAAAGACTGGGAAGACAGGCAGTTCATACGACACTCGATGTCGAGTTCAGAGCAAAGCCAGGCTAAGTAGCTTATCCTTCCCTCTAGAAGAACATCAAGGAGGCTTTTAAGAACTATCACTGAATGCTATACCAGCATACCCGATGCATGACCTCTCTATTAGCTGCGCTATGCCTAAGTTACTCAGAAGCTTATGCTATCAGCCGTCGCCTAATGCCGCAGGTCTCCATAAACCTTAGATAGGATCTCATGGTCTTTTGTGATCTTTACTCATCACAGTACCTCATGTAAACACAGTTTCCTTATTAAACTTCAGATAGGGCTGGGTAGAACTGAGCTCACAAGTCGTTCTTCTGGCCGAAATTGGATGAGATATCTCAACTTTCTCCTCGTTATAGCGCTTCATTCAAGGAGAAGGTGTAGATCCCTGATTAGATTACTGCGAATGCCCGTAAGGACATATTCTCAGAGTAACCTTAGGGAGGGTTAAGAGTTTCCTAGACCTCTTTGGATTATACCCCCCTAATAAGGTCTACGCATGGCGTAGAACCATAACTTGGTGCCAGCTCATCTCCGCTTAGCTCTGCACTTCTAAGCTCCTTCTTGAGGGTATGTTGTTTCATAGCAAGGAAGGGCTCAAGTTCTATTGGTAAAGAGTCCGTAATGTTTCCGGCTCGTGCTATTTCGTTCCCAGTTATATTCCATTGTCTTGGGACACATATCAGCTGGATGCGACTGTGCGTAACTAACAGATTGAGTTTCTCGATACACATTCTCACTGACCACTATACGGATTATTGTAGCCTTCGTTATTACTTCAGGGAATTATAATTAGCAGAAGCAAGTCCCCGCTGTTTTTCCGCACCGGTCGATGAAACTCTAGAGTACATTTTCTGTGAATCTACAGTTCTACTAACGACGAAGACTCGTACACCTAGCTGATGCGACTCTTAATCTCGCACTCTTGGTGATATGGAACAAAAAGCCTGAGCAGGTACTCAAATTCGCCAGAAACCTCCAATTATGAGTTCGCGGTCAGGCACAATAAGCCATAATAAAGGTGGTAGTGCTTTATGGATGGATAATAATAATTAGAAATAGTTACAAAATGAAAATATCATAAATAAGTAGTGCGACGCTAGCTATCCAAGGCTTTCGGTGCAGGTAGTTGCTTACTTGTATGATGAAAGAAATTGTATTACAAATAACTGAAGCACTAAATAGCTTATGGCTTAGAAGTTAATTCAAACCGTTTCCCAGAAACTTCGTCAGAGGTATTAAATAGTGAACTTAAAGTACTCCAAGTGAACTCTATCTAAGAGTAGTCAGTCTAAGCTGATGGTGGTAAGCGAACCTGACCCAACCTGATACTGCATTCTTTTGGTACGTAGCGGATAACCTCTCGCAGACGTTCTCTCAATAATTCTCGATGCTGTAATAAATGTGAGTGCGTTTTCAAAGACTCTAACATCACATTTCCTTTATCCAAAAATAACAGTAGCCAACATGTAAGTACTCCCAGCTTTTGCAGTTCTTCTGGTCGCACTTTGTTCGGGTTTAAGTAATGAATTTATACACTTTTAAGGAAAGTTTATTTTTAAGCAGACATTGGCTGCATCTTATGAATTTCCATTTCGGTATTTAACGCAGTTTTCCGATGCCATTTCTGTAAGCGCAAGGTATATTGAAAATAAAGATTCTTGGCTCCAAGTTACGTTAGATACAACATTTGGGAAGGGAGAGCGGAAATATGAGCTGTGCCCTATTATGTTTGAAGATGGATTACCACCTATGAGTCTCTAACAACCCCAATAACTCGCCGATATTAAATCATTTAAGTAAGTGGCCTTCTTGAAACGAAACCTGGATATACATTTCGACGATTTCCGATAAAAAAAAATTTGGGTTCTTTCCAACGCCAGTAGAAAATTTATTTTATTTTAACACTCCTGCTAAATTTTTTCAGGAAAAAAATTAAATCAAATTTGCGTGAGCTGGATGTATTTGAAAATATCTCCAAAAATCGAGTTTTTTATGAGTAAATTTAAAGGGATTGCTTAAAAATATTTTAAAATTTTACTAATAGATTCAAAGTAGTGAGATTCTTTATATTATTTTCGACTTTTTTTCAAAACAGATTTAAGAAAACCTTGAATAACTCAACTAAATCTTGGTCGAATTACATTTTGTAAGGTATCATTGAAAATAGCCCCTTACATATCTGGAATTTTTTTTTTAATTTTTCATTTTTCGAATTTCGAGTTTGAGGTTTTCTATCAACTGAGGTGACTTTTTGAAAAAACAAATTGTATTTTCAAAAATCAATTTTATTAATAAAACAACTCAACTTTTGAAGGTACATTCAAATGGGGCCAGCTCACGTACATCTTAATATCTATACGAAACAATTTGGCGAAAGTCTTAAAACATAATAAGTGCTATAATCCAAATGAAAAAAAAAATACAGATTTACTTTTTTTTGTATGGAGAATCATGCGCCCGATTGCACTGTATGCGAACAAGGAAGCCGTCAGCGTTTTACTATCAGCCAAATTTTCTGGCTCGAAGATAAAAAAATAGAGATCAGACATTCATATAGTCTAGACCGAAAATGCTAATTCAGTGCTAATTCAGCATAGATCTGTACTATAGAAAGGGCAACTAGTTCTTCGAAAATTAATATGAATTAGACTACTAATATTGCTAATTTCAGTATTTTCGGCAAATGGAAAAAATCAAGTATCGTGCAGTGATTGGATTTTTCTCTTTGGAAGGTTTAAAAGCAAAGGAAATTTGTGAATGAATATTCAAAGAGTATAAGGACTTTTCGCCATCAATTAGAACAGTAACAGATGGGTTGCTGAATTTAAACGTAGTTGCACAAGCCTTGAAGACGATCCATGTCAAGGACGTCCAAAACCAGCAACAACTCCATAAAGCGTAGAAAGAATACAGAAAATCGTATTGGAAAATCGACGAGTGACTGAAAGAGATTTACTAGAAGAAGTAAACAATATTCTGACTGAAGTATTGGGTTTCAGAGAGCTGTGTGCCACATTCGCTAGCAATGGAACAAAAACACATTCGAATGCGACTTTTTCAGCAACATTTAAAGCCTTTTTGGAAGGAGAAAGTGGATTTTGCCCGTTGATTTAGCACTAGGGATGAAAATTTGGCCTATCACCATGGTTCTGGGTCAAAAAAGAGGCTAAACAGTGGTGTGAATCTAATTCTTTGCCTGTGAAACGAGTTCGCGCACAGAAATCGGTCAAGAAGAACATGTTGGCATCAGTTTTTTGCGATGGGAAAGGAATTTTTTTGTCGATTAATTGGAAACTGGTAAAACAATAAATGCAGAATATTACTGCAACCTTTTGGACCAGCTAAAGGAAAAAATTCAAAAAGAAATTTTCAGTTTAAAAAAGAAAAACAAATTTTCTACGGAAGCGTATTTTGCAGCACTTCCAGGCTCTCATTTCAGGGATGGAATTCATAAACTGGAGTCTCGTTGGAACAAGTGTGTTGATGTTCATGGCAGACTATACTGAAAAATAAAGTGAGTTTGAAACCATAAAATTTTGTGTTTTTTTTTCATCGAATCGCAAAACTTATTGAAAACCTATATTGCACAAGCGGCTCTAACATCACTCATAACCTCCGTCGTCGTATTATTCTAGAGGGAACTTTGAAAGGTATACCAATTTGAGAGCTTTTTAAGCAAAACAAATCTTCGAACAAAAATATATTTGCAAACCAAATGTAATTATTGATGTGCTCCTTTTGAAGGCCTGAATACAAAAGGAAATCCGCAGCTGTTGGAGGTTGGTCCTTTTATTTACTTATTTTTTGCGATGATTTGCATACCTGTTTGACAGTCCGCCCATCAAGAGACTGCTTACCATATTACCGCATTCTTTTCTTATTTTGGAAAAACTCGAAACATCTGCGCTCGGTGATGCACCAATTTTTTTGCCCAACAAGCAGCTCAACGCTGGCTTACAGCTGATGAGTTTGAAGTGTTGCAGAAGCAATGCTAATTGGCGAGCTGCTACTGTCGTAACTGGTGGCACATGCTTTGATAGAGTACGCACACATACAAATGCCTGATTTGAAAAATGCATATTTGTGCTATTAGATTCCTGCCGCGTAAGAGCGCATAAGGGAATATAAAGCAATCAACTGTTGTGCAATACAGGCACCGGAACAAAGATGCACGTGGAAAAAAAATGTTTGAGAAAATGCAAAGAATTGTAAGGATAAGCAAAGAAATCATTGCACATGCCAAAATAGCGCGCCAAGCAATAACAACAACAATAACAATATACATAATGGCATGCAAAACAATTGCGGTTACATTACCCCGACGATAATTCAATGCAAAGGTAGTAAAATGGGATAGAAGAAAAGGAAATAGAGCATGCAAAACTATGAAGTCCTTTTTTTGTTTTCTTTTTTGAAAGGAAGACATTACGCATGCGCGTGCCGCAATATTTTGCTTTTATTTTTTTTGCACCACTAAGCGCAGCGAAATAATAAGAAACTTTGCGATATTGTTACAGTAACCTTTTTGTTGTTGTTGTTTTATATAAAGGAGGTCAGTACATACGTATGTATGTTCATAAATATTTGCAGTTTTTAAAGGCAGCCAGCAGAAAAGAGAAATCACAAAATGAATTGTGAAGAAAAGCCAGCGCACTGGAGACGCAGATGCAAGTCAACGTCCGAGACTACATAAATTTCGCTTAGAGAACAAAAGGCACACACACATACATACCTGGTGGTGTTGCACTGGCAAGGAGCAGCTAGCAGCCGGCTGGCAGACTTCCCCACACACATGCACACACTCACACTAATAGCAATGAAGTGGCAAGGAATCAAAATCAAAAATCAGCAGCATTTGCGAATGCAATAAAAGGGCCTCTTTGCCGGTGCAGCCGCGTGACGCGTAGCAGCGGAACGAACAACTTGCCAAAGTGACAGTTAAGGGATGGATGAAGATTGGCTGATGCTGTAGATGCACAGATTTGGTTGTTGTTGTAGAAGTTGCCACCAGCGCAGCTGCGTCAAGTCGAATAAAAGCAAGAAGATTTCTTAAGAAATCAAAGTGCAGGCTACGGCGTACACACACACACAAGCCCATTTATTAAGAAAGAAAGGAGGCAAGAAATTATTAGCAATGGCCACAAGAGGGGGTGCAATATGGCATGTGCGTATGCGCGCCGGTGTGTGTGTCTGTGTGGCGATTGTCATTAGCATCAACTTTGCCAGCAACACCGACAACAGCAAAAACAGCACTTCGGCTGCCACCGCCATCGATTTCAGCGGCTATGTGGCTGCTTATGGCTTGGCTGTGCGTCTGCGCACATGTTCGGCGCCTTTGCACGCTTTGATTTGTGCCTCATACTTTTGTATGCGTGTTTCTTATTACTACCAGTATATTTTTTTAATATTTCTTCCTTTGCCTTGCACCCCGCTAATGTCCTTTCATCCGCGTAGCCTAATAATATCGTTGCGTAAAGTGCGTTCCGAATTGTTCCGCTGCACAGCTGCGTCTTGGCAGCGGAAGTATTTGCTCTGCTGTAATGGTGCTGATGCATGTGCCACGTTGCATGCTGCATTGAAATGCTTTTTATTGTGTTGCAAGCACAAAGGTGACACAATTTTACTTATTTTTATTGCTCAGAGAGATTTTGGCGTTTGACGCGGAAATATTGTTTTTCTTTTATTGCAAGATTTCGTCACCAGCTGAGCGCATCTTTGAAAGGCGATACATGAGCTGCGATGATTGTTTTTTAGCAAATACTGAGTACCCATTCCTTTGTGCGTTTGACGAAAAAAAATGCTTAATTAACAAAACATTTATTAAATTATTCACAACTATAGAACTATGGTACACAATTCATTTTTTTAAGGTGGAGCTCTGGTGTGTTTTCGAGGATATAGAAGATCTATGGAGTCCAAGATGCTTGTTGATAAACCTTGCAAAGTAGTAAAAAGATCTGGTCTTTGTCTTTCGTTTTCGATTTAGTCTATGGTGTTGTGGACTGCTCCGTACTCCTTTCTTTAAAATACCTATGAGACCCCTCCGATGCTCAGAGTTTCTCCAAGCTGCTGTTTTTCAAGCTCTGAATAAACAAGATGCTTCCATTATCGGAGTCTTAATTGAGCTCAACATAATTTATGAAAATGGAGATATTAATTTTACGAATATAGCTTCTAAACTGTGTTATATTCCACTTAAAAGAATTTTTATTGCTTTCTTTGGAGGAAAAAATAAAATAAAAAAGATTTTTAAAACTTCGACGAGCGCCAATATGCAATAGGTACGAAATGCTATGCTACTTCGAAACTGAAAGCCTCTGTCTGCAGGCTCACGCTGCCATCGGGTCCGACGATAGTTATGACAGCAGGAGCCAAGAGACAGCCGGCTGTTCTGCTCAAATATGACTTCGAGAAGCTGGTAAAATACTCTTACATACATCTAATGATTTCTATGAAGAATATTGTCGAGCAAATGCATGATTGCGGATCTAAATTTAAGTGCAGTCTGTTCGAGACATTGACGGGAATCAGTTTTCTTTACCCTACATTCGAGATGGAGGTTTTTGCTAAAGGCATGAACGGCTATGAACTGGTTGGGTCTTAAAGGGTGGCCTTAAAGCTGCCTAATCTTGGAAAATACCTGAGAAACAAGAATCAAAATAAATCTTCTCTTTGACGATTTAAACAGCGCCTTCGATGGTACAAAACCCCCCTTCCAATAGTGTTGGGAATAAGTTCTTTGAGTCGTTTGGTACCAGATGTGCCCATGGATCGACATGAATGAAGACGTACTTTGTTCAATGGATCCTGTATTACGAATGTATACAAACACGCAAACGATAAAAGTTGCGCGTCAGGAAGAAGGGGAATAATACATCTATCTGTCCACCTCACTTTTGAAGTATCCACTCACGTCCTGAATATTACTCAGGTTTGGTTAGATTTTGTGGTTATCCATATTATTTGTTATACAATTAAAAAGAAGAAAGAGGGAGAAGAACACAATGAAAGAGAGAATAAGAAAAATGGGGAGGGAAGTTGAGGAAAAATATCAAGGGATGATTATTTATGGCTTAAATCCAGCAGGTGAAGCGCTAAAACGAGACCCAGGATATCTTAACTTATTCTCGCAGAGGCAGCTTAGCTGAGGAAAACGAACAAGGATGATTCCAGCTCATCTTCCAAACAGCTGCTACAAAAAGCATTCGAACTAATGCCAAGTGTCACAGTATTGATAATTAATAGACAGGGTCCAGAACAGATATCCGCAAAATTCGGGGGCTAAAGTTTTGCCAGCTTTACAAATTGTTTCGAGTGCCTCTGGCCCGCCCCTGGCTAGAAGGATCTTGCGACTTTGGATGTTGTAGTTTTTTTCCAGCACTTCGCTCACTGAATTGACGCCCAACTTTCCAGCAGCGTACTACTCAAGTGGTCTACGTTTGGTGAAGTGATTGTAAAAAGTAAAACAGGCACACTCAGATTAATGGTACATACGATACTGGCTATATTAGTTATATACTGGCCTACACCGAATGCAATAGGCTGCAATTCATCTTGAAGAACTAAGTTACCCATATTTTTTTTTTGCTGAAATTTAGGAAGTATTTGGCGGGATTTCGGATCCAAAAAACAGCAGAGTATACAATGTTGGGTATTAAAATCTTGTCTAGACTTTTACCGGTCCAGCTTTTTGATCCGCGGAGGCTATTTCATTTCTCCCCTACCACTCTTTTCTGGAACGAATACCCATACGCGCCACCTTTGGACGCGCCCTCTAGGGATTACAAGCTATTCCGAGGGATATTTCATATTCAAGCATAGTACCCAAAGTCATGATCGACTAATGAGAATCAGTCGCGCACCATAAGCCTTTGCTTCCTTGAGTTTTCGTTGGATTAGTAGTGGAGTAAGAATAACTTTGAGTTGGCTTTGGTGAGATGGGTCTCTTCTGGCTGTCTTATCAGCAATATATTTAATTGGCAGAATGCAAATAAGTGGTGTATACCCTTCGCAAATAATATCACAACTCTACTGGAGCCAATCCTTTCGATTCTTTTATAAACTTAATCGAGTCGGCTATTATGAAACCCGATACGTCTCTTGTGGTAAGCCACATACTTCGAATTGCTTTTATGGATATAAGGTGTAACATTCGCTCTGCATAAGTGGGACATCTTGTTTGCTGCCGGTTAGGTGTCAGCTTCGTCAGATTTTGATCTATATATATATGTATATGTATATATAATATAATTGGTGCTTACACCCCCGAGTTTGTGGCGACCTACAGTTTTTAGCCGACTCTGAACGATAAATGGTTTTCATGAGTAGCTTTTACAAGGCAGAAACTCGGAGGCAAGGCACTTGGAGGTTTGCCATTTCCTGTCGAGGGGCGACCACTATTAAAAAAAACTTTTCCTGGAGATTCGAACCCGAACGCCTCTGAATGGTGGTCACGCACCAACTTATTCGGATACGGCGGTCGCCTAGATATTGATCTAGGGTAGGTATAAACCTATATATGTTCCATAAAATTGCCTCCAATTCAAAATATGAGTGCCTTTGGTTTGCTTTTTCGTTCTACTTATTTTGATGTATAAGCTCTCTTTCTAGTTTGGAGCATCAACGCTGTAGCAGTGCAGGAAAGTATTATTCAACTTCTCTTTGCATTGAATAAAAGAGGCAGTTGGATTCCTCTTTGGATTTTTTGGATCGCTTACAGCATTTCACTGAATTCCTCCTAATCCACGCATATTAAAAATATTATTTTCAATTCCTGCAAAATCGAAAATTCTGCTAGTACCCAAAACAAAAAAACAAAAAAATAGTATCCACGAGTAGGGATCAATTTCCATTAGCCATACTTCGCAGACAATAAGTGATCTTCCATGTGTATTAAAATAACAACGCGTGTCCGCGTCGGATTCTATGGAAATCAGTGTTGATGACAACAATAATTGCCGCGCATTGACTGGATAACTCACCATGCAAAGGCAAATCACCAACTTCAAAGACCCTATCGATTTTTATTCAACAGCCTTTTATTTAATTCAAAGAACAAATATCAACTAACTAACCAACGCAAGTCATAAACATAGTTGGTTTTGTTGTTTCGATTTATAAACACCGAGAAGAAAGGCGAATCAAAGCGGCAGCTGCGTGGCCGCGCACAATGGCTTTCGTGTCCTTTGTGTTGGTGTGGCGGCTGGCCGAGAGAGCCACGAATGGCGCGCATAAAAAATATGAGATGCTGCCAAAGCACAAACTACTCACACTCACCTATACATACATACGCACATATGTACGTACATCTGCTTGTGCATAAAAGTATGCAAGGACTTCTGCTAGGAGGTTAGCAAACAATGGCGAAGTCAAACAGATAGGCCGCCAAGCGATTGGGGAGCCTGACACAGGTAGCACTGATTCCGACGGTGGCACACAGGCACATGCGCAGCCAACCGTTGCTTAATTCATTTCATCAGTCATTCAATATTTATGTGTGCATGCAATATGTCGTAAGACAGTTAAGCCGAAATCACTACCGCGCCACCTACACCATTCAATCCTTGGCCAGGTGCTCTATTATTAAAGAGAATAAGCATTTTTGTTCGAGTTGCTGTTCTATCGGCGCACTGCTGCACTTTCAAAAAAAAAAGGAGGAAAAAACGCATTTTAGTCATTTTGATTGCACCAACACATCTCGCATCTCATCTCCGTGCATTCCCTTCTTCAGGCATAGCTCCTCTTCTGCTCGTCTGTTTGTTGATAATTCCTGGAAGCAATTCCTTTTGCTGGCTTTTCAAAACATTTACTCCACTGTTCGATGTTCGAAGACTTTGATTTGGCGTTTATTTATTGTATTTATTGCTGCGGTTGTAGTTGTTATTCCTTCAGAGCGTTTCTGTTATGTCATAATGTCCTTTAGTACATTTGCTGTTTTTTGTTGTGTTTTTGTTTTTGTGTTTTTTTTTTCGCTCCCTTCATTGCTATTGTGATACACCGGCCCGTGGCAGTGATTTTTCTTTCAGCAGCAGTAAAGCCAAAAAAATTATTTTTAATTGTGCCGTTCTTTCTTCACTTGTAAGGGAGTCTGAGCTGGCAGGATGCTTTTGTCCTCGAGCTAAAAGGCAGCAAGGCAAAAATAATAAAACTGAAAAAATATAGCAAAAACAAATACCATGAGTTTATTGAATTGACGTTATTGTTGACTGGTTAACAGCTGCACAGTGTAACGATTTGTGAAGTTTGAAGGAAGATAAGTGAAAGAGCAACTTACTTCCTTAAACCAAGTGGCGGATTTGGTCGCATCCAAAATAGTGCGCTCTTTAGTACCAGTTAGAAATTCCAAGCGCACCAGTTAAAAATCTTGCAGCACTAAGTCCTTCCAACGAAGATGAGGCTCTTCCCTTACTTGCCCTGCTTTTTGGGGTACCTTGTCGTAGTTTCGCCTTGCTGAAGCGTCTTTGTTCATACGGGTGACATGGCCATTGGCCAAGCCAACTTAGTCGGTATAGTTTTACACGCTTAACTATGTCCATGTCCCTATATAGCTCATCCAGTTCGCTCTTGATACTCCTCACCATCGTGGAGTGAACCAAAGATCTTACGGAGAATTTCTCTCTCGAAGTTTTCAATTTCACTCTCCATGCTTCTGCACCATATAGTAGGAGGGGTCTGACGAGCATTTTGACAGGGTGGCAGTTTGGTGCTTCGAGAGAGAGCTCCACTTCTCAATTGCCCACTGAGTCCAAAGCAACACCTGTTGGCAAGAGTTAATCTCCGCTTGGTCTCCAGGCTGACATCGTTTTTACTCTTGATACTGGTCTCAAGGTAAACAAAGTCTTGCACAACTTCAAATTGCTGGCCGTCAACACTGACTTATTGTTCAAGACGCGAATATTTCTCGTGCTTTGACAGCAGGTAATTTGTTTTGCTCTCATTCACCGCAAGAACCACATTGCTCGCCTCTCTCTTTAAACTGGAGAGCAGCGCTATTGGTTTTGTCGTTAATGTCAATGTCTTCGGAAAATAGGAACTATTGTGGAAGAAAGTATCAGTGTGGTTGAGCTCGACAGCGTGAAAAATATTTTCCTGTAAGCGGTTGAGGATAGAGAATCACCTTGTCTGAAAGCTCGTTTAGCGCTCAACGTCATCTCGCATAGCCGTATTAGTTATGCGGGGGCACCAAATTCAGACATAGCGGCATTGAGTTGATTTCAATCTGTACTATCAAAGGCGGCTTTAAAATCAACGAAAGGGTCTGAGGCTGCTTTGATAGGGCCCAATAAGGAAAAGCGGTCACTCCTCGACAGGCAATGGCAAACCTCTCATTTCCAAGTGTATTTCTGCCATAAAAATCCTCGTAATAAAAAAATATCTGCCGCTCGGAGTCGGTTTGAAACTCTCCATTTGTGGAACAACTTCAAGAAACATGCCACAAAATAGAAGGACGAGCTTGGCGAAAGACCTAACAGTAGTGTACGTGCTAATTATTTATTAAGCTATCTGAAGGCGCTCTTGCACCCAATAAACCTAACTTAACGTTTCCCTTTTTTTAAATAAAACTATACTTCCTAATATTTTTCTTACTTTGCCCACTGTGCAGCTGCAGTAATTGATGAACGAGTCAACGTGCGGGAAGGGAGGGCCCATATAATCAGAATCGCCCATTGTCAACGACATCACACATCGTATATAATGTTCTTCGGACATTGTGTGCCGAATGGCTGATGGCTGCCGGCTGATCGATTTACGCTGATTGTGCGGCTGAAGGCGATGGCATAGAAACAGCAGAGCAGCCGACGTTGCGCCGCAACTTTGCTGACATTCTCTACAGCGCTGGTGATCTTGGGTTGCCGGCGATGATTTTGCGGATGGCGGTGGTGGTAATGTTGGTGAATGACGGCAAGGTGCGCCAGTCAGCGACATCAGGCGTAATGTCGAAGAAAGATGGCAAAAAATTAAAGGAATCACGGCGCGCAAATACCTGCATATACCGTTGGCATGTCGTATACACACAAACATACATATACATGGAAGGGTGTGCAATATGCTGCCTACATCCACACATACATACACAGCGTTGGGCCTCAAGTCAGCTGAGGAGATTACAAAGCAGCCTTAAGCAACTGCGACTGTGCGCCGAAGGCATTTGCGATTTTATTATTATTATTTTATGTTTACCTTGCTTTGCGAACTAATTTTTTATGCTGCCACATATCCTTACCTGCAGAAATTCGTAAGATATATGCGTACACACATACTCGTACAAGTAGCTACAACAATGGCATGAGGCAAGGTGCAAAAATAGGACGAACCCATTGTGTGGCACAGTCAGCCCGCTGTCGGATGCTATTCAAGTGTCAAATACCGTAAAAGCAGGCAAAAAATGTTTATAGCGACTGGGTCAAAGGTGAAAATGCACACACACACATGCACTTATAAAAAGAGTATGGGCAGTACAAGTAGAAGCGCGCACCACCTGCCACAATCACAGCAAACCAGAATTCTGCCGTTTGGTAAATCCTTCATGACCAGCCAGAATTTGCGATCTCTGCGCAGTTATCCTTTTCCATTTTCGAATATCTTCTACTTATGAATGAGACACGTGCGCGCACGTTTTGCGGGAATTCCGCACCATTAGGAGCGGACGCTCATTTGGTTTTACCCAGTTCATTTGGGCTGTTGTCCACCTGTAGTCGCGCCGAGCCACCGTCTATGCGCATTAATCGAGTTGAGTTTGTAAACAAATACTATTTCAAGCTATTGTTTTAAGGTGCAATGCGCGCTGTCGCGACACGTCTCATTATAACCCAGATTATCCACAGTAGGGATGCACAGTTTTACAATTTTTACGATCCCGAAATCCCGGGACTGGTACCATTTCGCAACTACAGGACCCGCCATCTATCGTTACGGATTTGAACTAGGTATTATTTGAAGAATGGTAACACTTAGCTGTCATCTGATATGACAGAAAATTAGTTTTATTCTTCCGCTGAATGAAAATGGTTGTGTATACGCTCAAAGAACGCTGGGAAATATTGCGACATTACTTTGAAAATCATGGTAATGTTGCAGAATGTGCACGAAAATTACGTACGGCAATGGGAAGAAGAAAAGCACCGAATGAAGCGTATGTGCGTTACTTTGCGAGAAAAGTAAGAGAAACTGGGTTGCTTATTGACAAACCAACGCGTGACCGACCAAAAACCGTGCGTACACCCGAAAATATTGCTGCTGTGGCCGAGAGTGTTCGTGAATCACCAGGAACATCAGTTCACTGTCGTTCTCAACAATTGGACATTTCGGAGACATCATTGAGACGAATTTTGCGTAAAGTCCTTGGTATGACGCCGTACAAAGTCCAATTGGTTCGGCAGCTGAAGCAAACCGACCACCCAATGCGTTTTCGCTTCGCTTCATGGGCTTGGGATCGACTTGAAGGAGATGAAGACTTTTACCGAAAAATCATCTATTCGGATGAAGCTCATTTCCATCTCGGCGGGTATGTTAACAAGCAAAATTGCAGCATTTGGGGCTCAGAAAACCCGCACGCACTCGATGAAAAGCCGATGCATTCACTACGAGTCACTGTTTGGTGCGGATTTTGGTCGAGAGGCATCATTTTTCCATTTTTCTTCGAAAATGAGCGAGTAGTGGCCGTAACCGTCAATGGAGAGCATTACCGGGCCATGTTGAACGAATTTTTGTTCCGAGAAATTGAAGAGGAGGATATTGGTGGCATTTAGTTCCAACAAGATGGCGCTACTTGCCACACAGAGAATGCTACGATCAATCCTTCGCGCACTGTCTTCGAAGATCGCATTATCAGCCGAAATTCTGACATCGTTTGGCCGCCTCGGAGCTGCGATTTGACGCCGTTGGATTATTATCTTTGGGGTGCCGTCAAAGACCAGTGTTATGCCCACAAACCAGCAACAATTGATGCACTGAAGACCAACATACGCGATGTCATAGCTGAAATACAGCCGCATACAATCGAAAATGTGTTGAAAAATTGGATCATTAACCGGAAGGATTGTACTTCAAAACAAAAAAAAAAAACAGTTTGGAAAAATATTGAGTAGTTTCTTTTTTATAGCATTTTTAATTCCGTAAAGTTATATGGCGTACCCTGTATTAAGCTCGAAAAAATATCAGCGGTATTGTTTGAGAAGTTCCGCTACCTCCTCGTAATAAATAATAAAAAAAAATTTATAAAAATTAATTTGTTATTTAAAGTGAAAATATTTAATTATTGGGTTGGGGAATAAGTTCATAGCGTATTTATGTTTTCTATATTTTGTAACGATTTGTTTACTGTTTGGCAAGCGGTAAGTATTCATTCGATAGAACTCTTTCTGCTCCGAAAAACTATGTTAATTGTAATTTTGAGTTCTTTAATTTTTTATTAGTTTTGAGGCTTAGAAATGGAATACCCAGGGACAAAAATCAAAATTTGCGACGCCTGTTCTTCTTTGCTTTTCATCGAGGTCAAAAAGCTGCCGAAGCAGTCCGGAATATTTGAGACGCGACGTGTATGGAGAAGGTGTCATAGGCGATTCTACAGCACGGAAATGGTTTGCAAAGTTTAAAAATGGCGACTTTGACGTCACGCAACAGAAGGCCTTCTGAATTCCATGAAGAGCGTCTCGAATCATTTTTGAAGGAGAACGGCCGACGACTGGTTTCGTGAATTGGCGGTAAAAATGAGCTGCGATCATAAAACGATCCCCACTCACCTTCATTCAGAGGCGCGGTTGTGTAAGGAAGTTGAAAAAGAAATTATAACTTAATATTTTCCTGATGGCATGTCACATAGCGGCAAGCAGCGTTATCCACAAACAAAATAATGTGTTTTTTTTGTTTCTTCAGTTGCTTGTCAAGCAAAAGTTAAATTTTACTCCAAAAAAGCGTTGTTATCCATGTTTTTCAATTAGCAAAGTACGGCAAAGGAACTTCCACATTGCGAAAATGTCGAGGATTTCCCATTGGCTACAACTTTTTTGCATGTAAGTTAACCCGAAACGTTGGTCAGCGAATTCTTTCGGCGATATTGTCAGTCACAAACACCTGAAACCGTGGCATTCGCTGAGCCACCACCAGTCAAGCACCAGCGTAAGAAGACATTGCAACAGGTAGCGACAACAATGACGTCAACCAACAGCGGCAACAGCGACCGGCAGCGGCGGCAACAGTGACGTCAATGGCTTGAACTAAGACTTACAAATAAGTTAGGTAGAATAGTTAGTTAGAATTTAGACACTAGAAAGCACAGACGTGAAACGGAAAGTAACTTGTACCAGCAGCATTACACAGGAGGAGCAAAGGAAGTCGTGCTATTTGGCTTTTCCGCGCATTCGGTTGATTGCAGTTACGATGAAATGTCGCGTTTGGCAATGCTTTCTAGAAAAGCCCATTTTCGAGATCAAATTCTTTTAAAGTGCCAGGCAAAAGCGCACCAACACACCGAAGCTCCTTCTGCATCGTTGGATCAAACCTCGCCGTGGATTTTACCAAATTTCTTAAACGTCACACCCAGCTGAGATTTGGCTCGAGGTCATCCTCTAGTTTGGTTGCCAACTCCTTGGATTTGTTACGCAGTATGAAGCTTGTAATATTGTAACAGCGTCATCTACTGGCCAAACCAAAACAATAACGCCCGGTCAACTCTTTCGCGCGCGCTGCACCTTTGGCGCCGGTGTTTCTTAGTGCTCGTTTTTGCCATCACTTTTATTTGAACTTCTTGTTGAATAATTCGATTAATTATAGAAAATTTTTTTTTTAAATATTAAAAAAAAAAATTGATTAATTGCAGAAAAATTAAATTAAAAAACATTAAAAAAAAAATTCGATAAATTGCAGAAAAATTAAATTAAAAAAATATAAAGAATCAAATTCGATTAATTCCAGAAAAATTAAATTAAAAAAATATAAACAAATCAAATTTGATTAACTGTGGAAAAGATCCCTTTCCTACTTTTATTTCGCATCGCCTGAATAATTTTTAATTTTTGGCTTAAAAAAAGAGCAGCATTTCGTAATCCCATTTTGAAAAAGTGATGTGCAATAGTGAAGATCGATAACATAAGCTCAGTGATCGCGCAAAAAA